>JASSUY010016180.1:18043-35504 GCA_032466535.1 Forpus xanthops | reverse complement strand
GTTGCCCAGGGAAGTTGTGAATGCTCCATTGCTGGTGGTGTTCAAGGCCGAGTTGGACATAGCCTTGGGTGGCATGGCTTAGTGTGAGATGTCCCTGCCCCTGGCAGGGGGGTTGGAACTAGACGATCTTAAGGTCCTTTCCAACCCTAACTATTCTATGATTCTATGATCTTTTCACTAAGTATATCACGTAAAATGATGTAAAAGGAGCAACCATTATCCACAAGGTTCCATACTCAGGCAACAGTCAACAAATACTTTAATCAAACTGTGTGGTTTTTTCAGTTAAACCTGTCTTCAGAGTACCTTTTAATGCAGCACGAAGTACCACAGAAGGAGCATCATAGCAGAGTATGTTTTCACATTAGTTTCAATAGCCTCTGGATTATTGAAAATTAATCAGATAGCTCTAATTTGAAGAGTCAAGTATGCAGGCTAAGAATATTTGAAGAATAGTAATTAGGTCTATAGCCATGCTTCTTGCTCTCACATAAGAAGACGGTGAAGGTTCAGAGGGTGTAAAGGAGAAGGAAATAACATGAAAGCTGGTTTTGCCAGACAGGTAAAGGCTTACTAATGCTGGCAGAATCTCCAGCTGGGAAAATCCTTGATTGTTACAGCCTTTGTGCCACCAGTACAGAAAAAAGACATTGGCTCAGAGAAGAGAATCTGGCTCAAAGAACTTAAAATAAATATCAGATGTCAGAGCTGTGACTTAATTGTTTAGCTAAGCAGATCATGTGAATTACACACAGATTGAGGACCTGTTTTTGCTTCTATTGAAATCAAGAACAGAACCAGGGCATGCTCTCCTTTCAGTGGCTTTCAGTCTTCAAAACTGTTATTTGAGAGTATAACATTGCCTAGAATCATTTCTGTACCAGCCTTGAATCCAGAGAGCTGCTAATATATGTCAGCTTTATGTTTTATTACTGTGGGCATAAGCTGAAACTCTAACGAGAATGCACTTCCTTAGTGGCTGTTGGTAATTATTTCAAAATTTGACATTCAGAGGCTGGCTTCTGTGACTCTAACCATGGAAATGGAACTGCAGGTTCAGACATTGGTTCCTGACAGTAGCCAATTTTAAAGAGATATATCGAGATACATATGTATTTTCCTCCTTTTAATGTTGTCTCAGATTACAGCTCTGACAGTATCAGAATTAGACCTGTGCCCAAACACAAAGACATAAGCTTATAAATATCCCCTTGAAAAACTGGCTTTGAAAGCCTTATAAATTTATAATGATTTTTTTCTTTACTGGACATCTAAAAGAATTTTGTTACCTTTATGAATAGAAGTAAATAAAACATTTTTTCTCTTACCACTACTCTGTTGCGTGTTTCCTTTAGCATTTTAAAAAATCTCTGTAAAATACCCCCATTGCCCTCTCATTTAATCATGAAGGCTTTGCAGGAGGGAGGAGACTATCAGAAGAAAGACTGAAAACCTGAAAAGATTATTTAGTTACAACTGAAACCACTTGGAGCTGACTAGCAATCTTACATTCAGGAAGAAAGGTTCTGGGAGAAAGCTTCACATGTGCAGTTGGAAGTACATCTTTATTACTTGGGTAAGAGCCTTCACATAGTTCTACTGACAGGGTGAAATACTGGTGGGCAGGTGACAGAAAGAAAATTCTTTGGAAAGATCTACAGCCAATTTACAGACTGACATGCATTTCTACAAATTCCGTCTGAATGATGAATGACTTAGTACAGCATGTAACTGATGACATTATAAATGAATGGAGCATACAGAAATTACTTATCGTATTTCTGGACATACTAGTAAGGTACTGTGGGGAATATTCTAATTTAGATAGGGCAGTTTTAGGTGCTGGTTTCTGCATTCAGAGGGTGAAAAGCATCTCTTCCCCTGGCCAGCCAGGGTTCAGCATCTCCAAGCTCATGGTGATAATACCATTACTTCAGTCTTTTAACCAGCAATAAGGTATGATTTCTTTTTGTGAGAAATGAAAGTACAATGCCTGAGCACTTTGCAAGCAATTACTTTCCCTTGACAAATGGTGAGTTAAGCAAAGAAAAATCTGAGATTGAGGGGGAGAGAAGGAGTATAATGTTATATATTATATTCAGTATTGAAAAACCTGAGCAGTTCACAGCAGGAAAAAGCTATCCTCCCCATCCCCTGTCTACCTATCCTGATCCTTCAGATATGATTAAATGCTGCTTCTGTAGCTCAACTGAGTTAGATCTCTCCAGCATCAAGTTACATCCTTCCCATAGTTCAGTTCACAGGCTTGGAGCAGCCAGTGCTAGGGATAATCTGTTGCCCTTGAGGAGAGTGTTGAACGACATGGAAGATGGTACTCCCTCTCAGGCCGTAAATAATCATTGCTTTTCTGAGGTAGTAGGAAGGCCTCCCTGGAATTACTGTTCGTGATGTTGTCTTTATAGCAACGATCAATGCTATTCCTGTCAATCTCTGTTCCCACTCACAGCTCAGCAGACACCAGTCAAGGCAAGGAGGCCCAGTGGAGTATCAAGGGAAGGGAGAAAGCAAAATGCAGTGGCTGGCCACAGTAAGGCCTGGTCCGGGAAGAGAAGGGTTATTGGCTGCCTAGGTCCCTATGGATGTGAACAGGTCTTTTGTCACTCTCCCATGACTACAAGTCAACTTTTGTACTGCTAAAGCTACTGGAGTGACATACTTCAAAACAGTTGAAATTACTTTTCGTCCATAGCTTCTGAATTATTGACCTAAGTATGGGTGAAAGTAGGAATGATAAGTAGGTGTCCTGTTCCGTGTACCCCATGTAGGTGTTCCAAGTGATATGAAATGAACACCATATGCTTCCATGCCTGTTTCTCCTACTTTTATTCTCTTCTAGATGTGTTTTTCAGCCTTCTCCCACAGGTGCTTTCACTTTTGTGTGATACAGTAATGCTGATCACTGGGAGTGGGAAACTGAGGCAACATGAGAAGTTGTGCTGTCTCAAATATGTAAGTTCAAGTTGGAAAGCTGAGTTATGAACGAAAAAACATCTGTGTCTTTCCCAAGTGGCAGCATAATGAAAAAAAAGCAAACTCAAGTAAAACTAGTGCATGTATTTGCCTTATTTGCTCTTACTGTTTTGATTTTGTGAAAGTTTCTGGTAAAGGACTGATTTTATCTGAAGCATAAAAAAGCCTAGAGACAAAAGTTTGTCTCAGAGAACTTTGTGTCAGCTCCCTTCACTTGCATGAAAGAAGACAGGTCTACTATATATAGTGCTTGGGAGGGACTGTGTTGGCCTGAGTGCTCTGATACTAGCTTTAATACAGGGAAGTAAAATCCTGTTTAATAGCAATGCATGTTTAATAGGAGCTTTTGACTGAGCACTCTGCTTTTGTTATGTTCTGTGAGATCCAGTTCAGAGGTACAAAGTGCATGGGACTAATTGTCTCACTTTCTTAAAAAAAGAGGACAAACTTCACTTTCATTCATGTCCTACCCCAGCTGAATGGAGAGAAAATTGAAGCAGTGAAGAAAACTTAGAATACAAAGGAGCATGTAACTCCTTTTGAGGCAACACCACAGTTGTGTTACTAGTCTTTTGGAAAAAGAAACTTGAAAAAAAGAGGTCTGTTTTAAAAGTTATCTTGTCTCTTGATGTACACCAGAGTTTGATGTCTTTTCCTAAAAGCAGCAGTGTTTTACAATCCGACACACCCACAAAGCAGCCAGATGATGGGCATCCTTTTCATAAAAACTAGCTCAATCAGTAAGTTGTTACATATGGATTTACCCTTTGCTGGAAATCTGGCAAGAAGCTTGAGACATTGAACTTCTAATCCCATGTACTTTACAATTTGAATGGATTTAATCAAATTAATTCGGAAACTAAATGCATTTAATGATTTGCAGTAAACAAAGAATGAGGGAGTTAGCAATGAAACAGTACAGGGAACAAATGTATTTATTCTCAGAGTAAAAGAGTGTATTCACGGCTCATCGTCATATATTTACAAGCTTCCATAGTTTTTAGGTAAGACTTCACATTTAATCAAAAGGACTCCGTGGAGACAGGACCAGTAGGGATACCAGGAGAAATTCCTCCCTGCTAGATGTTCATGGGCCATACCCCAGTGGGCATAATAGCGCATAGAACATAACTAAGATAGGTTTTCCTGATTAAAGCAAGTTTTTCATATGTAGAATCATATGGCTTGAACCTACTTGATTTATTAAATCCAGCCATGTGCTATTTCAGCCAACGCGTCCTAGAATCTTATTCATAACCTTTTCAAAGAACTGAAATGTGCCTACCTAATGTAAGACTTGTCTTGCCTGTTTATTAGATAACAGAGATAAATATTCTTTTCTTCTTAAAGAAAGGTCCAAGTCACATTAGCCTTGCTTTTTTGTGTTACTATTTGTATTATAGTATGTACAGAGACTTTCATATTATTTATAACAGTGTTGCTAAAGCTTACTGCCCCATGACTTAAATAAAGGCTATAAATCCAACTGAAATCAAATGTCTAAAGTTAGTAGTCTGTTTTTTTGGTACCCACCTGAAAGTCTCTGTACTAATAATACAGCAAAATATGTGGGTCCAAAGCCCCTTTCCTTGCAATGAGTACTGATGAGTGAGGGGGACTACACAGCTGTCAGTAAGGGTGGAATTTGACACTCTTCACTATACAAATGCAACACTTCAAACTGCTTCAAGGCTATTTATAGAAATCTAGGAAAAAAAGAAAAAACAACAAAACTAAATTCCTTTCCAAACAAAGGATGAAGAACTAAAAATTTGAAATACTTCAAATCTACTCCAAACCATGGTGCACAAATGTCAATCCATCAAACAAACGTTATGAGAACATATATAGTGCTACAGACAAAACCAAGGCATGATGAATTAGGAAAGCAGTATGCCTTTGCTCTTTATATGTTTTTAATTTCTTCATTTATCAATTTCATACGGTTTGTAAAAAGTGTCCTTATCTGTTTTAACTGTCAGGAATCCCTTCGTACTATATTTTGTGCGTTTTTTTAAATGTTCAGTATTTGTAATATGCACTTTTGGTAGAACTAAATAGATTGTGGTTACTAGCCTATGAATGTTCTGAGAATATTAATCCCCCTGGGTTTAAGAGAGCAACTGAAGTAGATAGGGCTTACAAGGGTGAGTAAGAGAGATATGACATAGGTGAGTAGAGACTCTGGGATAAGACTGAGTGGTTAGCAGTATATATGATGGATTGGCAGAGTGAAGAAAGGTAAAGATAGTAATTGTGACTAAATGGCAGACTTCAATTTTGGAAGCTGATGTTTCCTTTTATGCCCAAATTTTAGCACATTTAAGAATTACATTGATTTGTTTAATGTAGTGATATCACCAGTGGTGACTGACAATGTAAATTTTATCAGCCATAATGAAAGCAGACCCTTTTAGGCTTTCTCTTTGGGATCGTACCATTGTACTTCTAAATTGACCTGATGTCACAACCCACTTTATTGCTCAAGTTCCTGATTAATGTTGAAGAATAAAGACATTTAATTTTATATATATAATGCCAGTTATTGTATTCATAACTAAAGTTAGGAGAATTAGAGGATGTATTCAGTTACTCAATGTTTAAAAGGAGTAGTATTTGCCATGCTCACATCAGAAAAATATTGCTGGAATGAATACCAGGGAAAGTAGACATTCAGTCACTAGTTTAAGTATCCTTAGAAGCACCATTTCAAACTTGGACAAGTAAATAAGTATGGAAGCATTTATTTGATGTGGCAGCAGAACTAGCATTTTAGGACTTGACTAATAAGCTACAAGCATGTATCACAATGTGCATTCCAAATAGTCTCTATAAATAAAGTTGAAATACTAAACAAAGATTTTAGGAATGGCAAATAAATCCAAAAAAATTAGAATACTGTTTATGTCTGCTCTTGGAGAAGCAGAAGATAAATTGGCCAAGTCATTTATTATGAATTCTTAATTGCACCCTATTTGTAAACCTTAAGCTCTAGAGAACAACGTGTTGTGAGAACTGAAAGGGCTCCTGTTAGATGGAGTAAATGGGAAGCCTAACACACTCTACTCTCAAAGCACAAAGGTATGCATGAGTACATTCAGCATATTCTACATTCAGTAGATGGCAGTGGTATGCAGTTGTAGATTAATTCATGATTTTCTCTTGAACAGAAGCTCTCATCTCTGAAGCTAAGCAGTGTGGATTTGGGAGTTTATTTGAGGCTTTTGGGGGGTTTATTTAAGTCTTATTTTTTTTTCAGAAAATACTAAGATGCCAGGTAATTTTTCACCTGCTAGAGCGGGCAGGGATAGAAAGCATTTGGAAGAATCCAGTAAGGTTTGAATTTCAAACAGCAGTATTACATGCAGAAAGGAATGTGTCTGTCTGAAGCATTGACTCATTTTCCATCTATGCCCCGTGGAACTTAGTATGTATGCATCATGGTCTCAAAATAAAAGTATTCAGTAAGTGGGAACTGTGTGTTACTTAACAGGAGTAGTAGTAACACAGTGACATCTCGGAATGCTGACCACAGAAATAGATATTTTCCCTTGTCTAAAGGAATGAATTGCAGATCTGTTGGGGGAAAACAGTGTGTGAATGTGTGTGTGAGTGTGTATAAGCAAACAAATTACTAAGACAATTAAAAATCATTATAAATCTTTTAATTATGTTAAACAGGAGGAAAAAAAAACAAAACAAAAGAAGAAATACAGATTATCTGGTAGAAACCACAGATGAGGAGATTAAGGGAATTAAATTGCAACATTTAAGCAGATTGTTTTCTCATATGGCAGTTATTTCTAGCACAAATAATAGAAAATGTTTAATGATTTATGATGTTAATGATGGAAGGAGTTTCTCTCTGTTACATAAAGCAATGTTTTTTCTTGCCTCCCTATGGGAAACTGCAGCAATAGAAAATGCATTAAATATGTCAGTCTGTGAACTGTTTTAACACAACCACAAATTTGTCCTAAGGATTTCAAGAACTCTTGGATGGATCCCAGAATCAATTGCTGGTGCCTGAGTAGGGAATACAAATGTCACACATTTTCAACAATGTATACTCTCTTTCCCTGCTGTATGAGACACCACATGAGGATCTAGAGGAACATTTCAATCTGTATTAATATGGCTATTGTTCACAGAACAGAAGGTAATACCATTCTGGCCAAAGTTGCTGGGAATCATCAGTTTTACACATTAGAACTTTGACAAGCCATAGGCCCTGAAACAGTGGTTTTGTGCAACCTGGTCACAGTCAAAGTAGAATAATGAAAGCAGGAGATTACGCCCTTTAAATTGATCAGACTACTGAAGAAAGAAGTATATGTTAATTAATTCAGCTCTTCTTGCTGAGGATGGTGTGAAGAGCCATTCTCCTGAGCACTGTGAAACAACTGAGGCAAATGCCATAGCCAGGGAGTGAGATTGAATTACTGTGACAGTTGCCCACAGTTGTGACCATATATTTCTGTCCACCTTTAGAGTAGACGCCTGGGTCAGGTCTCTAGGTGCATGCTTGATGCTCCTTTTATTCACTGAATTTTACCATGGAATTCCCATGTATGACACTGTAGTCTAACACCTATGTTTTGCTCAACACCATAACGTACTCTTATCAATGAATGTTAACGTTTATTTCTCTACTAGAATGCCTTATCATTGCACTGTTTTCTATTTTAATTGTTGTTTTTGAGCAAAATCTCTTTTGCTTGGGTTTTTTAACTGAGGCAGTACATCCTTTCTCAAAATTTATAGGAATTATTACAGATGTAAATTAAGTCATACAGAAGAATAATGGTTTTGGTCATTAAGGTTTCTGAATATATTTTGTGTTATGGCTTGTGGTGGCTTTTTTTTTTTTAGTACTGCTTTTGTAAATATTTCGTATACTTTTGATTCACTTATGCTGAGGATACTTTTGTCTTGGCATTGTAATATCATTCCATTCAATTATCTTTCTATTACATTGATTTACTTGGGTATTTTTCTCTTCTTTAGGTCTAGTTTGTTGCTTAAATTCTTCTGACACCTTATAATTTTATTTATGAATTTACATTTGAAAGGTTTTGCTATCACTTTTATCACCATTCACTTTGTGTGTGTATGTGTGTGTGTGTGTGTGTAAACTAAGTCCACCCAGATTGCAAACCTACTACTGTTTCACCTTGTGGTGTTGTCACAGTTAGACAAGGTTTGCCATCTTTAGGCACTGTGGAGAGTTTCTACCAAAAAAAAAAAAACTCTGTCGAAATAAATGGGACTTGTCTATATAAGTACTCAAATAGTTTTGCTGAAAATGTTCCAATATTTGTAGAAGCATGGTATTTCAACCACTGCAAGATTTATTCCTTTACTATGAACAAATGTAGCCTTTGTTTTAGTAGAAACTTTGGAGAGTCTTGTCCTTTGAAATGTCACTTTTATTTAAAACTTTATCAACGCATACTGCGTTGTAAATGGTTTCATGACATGAAATGTCTTAAAGAAAAAGAAAAGAAAAAATTACATGCTAATTTCATGCTAAACCAATATTTTTAGAAGCCTGCATCTGTATTTGTAATAGAAGAGTCAACTGCATCTTACTACTGAGAGTTTTCTTCTATCTTTTCTATCTATTTCAGATAGAAAGAAATTGCACAATACATTTGTTTTCTAAATGCCATAGTTATAAGTTTAAACAAAATACATGGGAATTAAGATTTTCATCTTAATGATGTTTATGTCACAGTTGTACAAAATTTAGGCAATTAGCCTAGTTAAAATTTATCACAAATTTGGTAATGCAAGACTTGCTGAAATGTATTGCTTTGTATTAAAATTATTTGGCTTGGAAAGGATTATAAAATAAGAGAAAATATGACAAGGAAAGAAGAATGAAAAGTAAAGGAAGAAGAGTTTTTCTAAAACATTGTTCCATTTGAAGAACAATTACATCAATTCAAAATAGCTGTAGGAGAAGTGAATGTAAACCAAATCAGATCATATAAGTGTTGTAAGGCATAATAAGATATATTATTGTTGCTATTGACTACATCTTGGACAAGTATTATATTGTAAACAAATTTCCACATGATTATAATAATTTGAACTGCCTGATTCTGTTGAGAAACTTCTTGAAGTGCATAAAACCAAGAAATTCCTGTTAATCCATCCTGCGATATTAATTTCAGGAATGTTGTAAAATACACAGTGGATATTGTAAATTAGCAATGGATATTCAGAAAAATGGTTAATTATTTAACCTGGTTAAAAATGATGAGCTTTAAATACTGCAGTTGAAGTGTGTTGCAGGAGGCACATTAACACCTGCAAGTAAATCTGACAAATTTAGGTAGCAGAGAGTGTGTAGTGGTAACTGGTGTAATTTCTGGGTTTATGGCTTTGTCGGATACTCTTATGTTTTCGTGAAACTTTTACCTCCCATGGAAGAGTTTTCCACAAATGCTTTACAAGTCTGGGTTTTGTTTTTTAAGTAATTGAGGAAAATTTGCTTTGCATTTTGTCATTGTTTTTTCTCAGGTGCATGAATATTCTTACAAAAAAGATACAATTGAGGAAGATTTTTATTTTTATTTTTCTTACATAGAAAGATTAAAGGACCTGAGCAGCACAGTGCTGCTTCACATTTCCTGTGCTTGCCTACAGTACAGCCTGCAGTGAACCACTGTCGATCCCTCTGGTGTAGGCATACACTAGACCAAGAGCAGGAGGAATTTTTGCTGGCTGATGTACACTGCTTCTCTGAATAGGCTAAAAATAAGCAAAGACTGACTTTTGGGAGCATAAACAAATTGAGATCTTGATTTTTAATGCCAAGGTGTTATCACCTGAGGATTTGGAGTTTTCATGTCCAAGCCAACAAACCGTTGTGTGGATTTGGCTTATTTCAGTGCTGTGAGTACAGCTCTTGTTATTAATAATCCAGCAGGACATGAATTTTCCTGGCACAATAATGGTGACATGGTGCTGGAGACAGTGCAAACACAGGGTAAAAATCAGCACCTGCTGTCACAGCTTTACAATCAGAACAGACAAAATACAGTGAAACAGAAAGCACGAAAAGGTGAAAAGCCTCATCCAAGGTGAAGGAACTGTATCTTACACTGCAGGTTGAGCCCATGTCTGAGTCTTATTTAGTCTTCTACCTCTCTGCAATGGTGTCCGTATTAGTGAAAAATTAAACATTTATGTCAGCTACCAGGTGCTGAATAACTGAAAACTGTGCAGAATAATTTTCTAGGGAATTAGCTTAACAACTTTGGAATGTTCACAACAAAATGCAAGAGTGGGAAGCCAGAGCAGCTGTGGCTTGCTGCTTCTTAGCTCAAAGCTTGCTGTCTTTGATGTCTCATCATCTCACTTCTCTCAGCATGGGATAAAACTTCAGACACATCTGAGAAAATTAACAGTATGGATGGTTTAGAATTAACTTTGCAATATAAACTTAACCATCCTGTCTGACAGCCAGAGCTGGAAAACTCTCTAAGTTTGTGTTGCCCTAGATTGAACAAGAGTCTTGGGTGACATTGGACTAGTGTGAGGTGTCCGTGCCCATGGCAGGGGTTGGAACTTGATGATCTTAAGGTCCTTTCCAACTCTAACCTCCGATTCTATGATTCTTTGATTTTGCTCTAAATATTCTTAACATTTTAGATAAAAGATTCAGTAGCAAATCTGTCCTAGCACCATTTAATGGATGTCTATGGCTGTTTCTGTCTGTGGAAGGGGTGCAAAACGGGCAGCATTTTGCCTCAGATGAAGTTACCTTAGGACAGACATAAAGGTCCTAATGTAAATGAGAAAGAAACCATAAGAAGAAAAATTAAGAAACTGATATTATTTATAATTATAAACTTAGATATACTGAGGATTGAACCCAGGATATATAACACAAGTGTCTTTTATCTGGGATATACTCTCTCTGGAGCAATGCAAATTTTGAAAGCCTGTTACCGTCCAAATATTCTCCCCGCTGATTAAAACATGAGTTATTGTATCCCACTGTATGGGTTCAATACTTTCTGAATTTTACTAGTTTTTGTAACACAGTCCTGAGGCAAGAATGGATTAAATAAATTCTTTTGTGGTTTTGCCCAGTGTGACTTTCAAGTGTTTTAATTTTAGTAATGCTTTGCCAATCTGTCTTATTATATTCATGTTTCTGCTTTTCCTTTGTGAATTAATATGTCAAGGGATTTAACTTGCATTGTGAGGATGTGAGCGTACATTGTGAGAATGCATATTAATTAATAACTCTCTTAATAAGTGATAGCACATGAAATATGACTGCAGTAACTATGAGCTTGTCAGATGCCAGGGAAAGCTAGCATAGAGGTTTTATCATAATGATCTTTCACTTAATAAAAGCATCCTATACGGATTTGAGATCCTGCTGTTGGACGCAGTATGATCTGGTCGGAAGTCAGTGATTCATATTCTATGCAAAAAAGATGTTCATTAGTCTGATAGAAATACTAAGTCCTTTGAGACCTCAGCCTCACGGTTGGAGTGTACAGATAGGAGGGCTTGGCTATGCTGCTGGAAGATGGAAGAAAATTACTGCGCTTGTGTTGGCAATTCATAGTTCAGTTGGAGTTGCCCCTGCTGTTAGAGCCAGTGGACCGAAGTGTTCAGTAACCTGTGCTGCCCGTGATTTTTATACAAATGAGCTTAGGTTGTCTTTGTGGAGGGCTAAGGGCTCACTAAATTTGTTTGACCAAGCAAATGCACTGTATTATGAAGAAAATGAACATTTGAAGAAAGCTGAAATGTGGGCATATGTTGAAAAGCTGATTGCTGCCAGGAGGAATGGCAGCCACAGCAGGGGAGGAGCAGGCATGCAGTCAATATCATTCAGCCACTTTCTAACACGATTGACCTACTTTTTCCTATTGGGACAGGCATAGCCAGGCTGGTGTGAACCTTAGGCTGATGTAGACTACTCGTGGGAAGCAGACCCTGCAGCATTTCTTCTCAGGCTTACTGATATAGCTACAGCTGCAATTTTATGCTTGCAAAGCCTAGCTCCTTGTCTGAGCATCAAATTCGTTATCCTGTTTTACCTTCTGTGCATTTAGGGCTGGTGTTTTGGATGTATACCTTATTACAGACTTTTCCTAAATAATTTTATGGGGCAAAAGGCAGCTACTGTTCCTATAGCAAATTCTATAGACTTTGAAAGGACTAAATGTTCTAAAAGGCTCTAAATGTTCTTTGTCAGAGCAACAATGGCCTGTTCTTATCCCAACCTTCACCAGACTTCAGTTATTCATCAGTACTGGTCCACTTGAGGCATCTCATCAAAACTTACTCAGACTGTTTCACAATTTTGGCTTTTCATATGCTTCATTTTGTGTAATTTTAGACTACCTACTATTTCATGTCAGTAAAATTCTAAGCTTGGTGGAGAAGGGGTGGTATTTCATTTGCAGAAAGGAAACAAGTTAGTTAAAACTGAGATTTTCAAGGAATCTTAATTAACTCAGTTAACCTGGCCGAGTTGCAGTAAGACTTGCAGCTTAACAGCATTTTAGATTAAAATCCCAGCCTTAAAATACACTTATGTGACCTCTGAGAAACTGCCTAAAGCCTGTGATATGAATTTCTTTTAGGAGATAACCAACATCTTCCTATAGTATGAATGGGAACTTGCTTTCTTCTGATCTAAATGTTAATTCAGATGTAGAATTAACTGAAAAAAAAAAAAAAAGTAGGATAATAAAACTATTTAAAATTAAGTTAATGGTAAGCAAATATTTTCAGTGAAAAAATATATTTATTTGCATGTCCTAATACTACAAGTTAATCCTGTTCCTTGTATTAGTGTTAAGAGCATACTGTTATTTTAAAACCCAAAATACAGTATTTGGTTTACAATTATCAAGGTATTTTACATAATTTGTTCAGGTACACAAATACTTGTTGTAACATGATGATGTATGTATGTTTGTGGTCTTTCTATGATCATAGCCCAACTCAGAACTGAAGCTGTGCAGAAATTGTATCACATAGTATGTTGTAGCTTGTCCATTTGGTATTGATCTGTGAACTGCCTGAAACATTTCACTATGTTAACACCACCAGCCCTCTTCCTCCCCCAGTTAAATTCAGTGTTAATTTGGGAAGCTCTTCGGCATCTTTACAGCAGGCATTTCAGCATATTATGCTTTCATGGCTTTTACTGTAATTTCTATACTACACATATGCATTTTTTTTCTTCTGTCCTCAGAAATTTTTCCAAGAGATTCCACTCTAAAAGACAAGTTCATAAAACATTTTACAGGTAAGGCAGCTGCTTGCTCTTAATTTTATATATGTGGATATTCTAAGTAGCCACAAGAGTCACATTAACTTTTTTGAGGTTCTGCACCAAGCTTAACGTTTGTGAAGTTAAATTGCATATTTTAGGACTTGTATTCTTTAAACAACTCTAATTACATTGAGGTTTGAGTGTTTCTTTGAATAATCTAACTTAAAATGACTTTCAAGACATGGTAAGGTAAAACTTATTGTTTCATTTTTATCGTCTTATTGTTGCTTGGCGTATTTATTTTCATGGTCATTAATTTTAAAACTTCTCATTGGACTGCATGTGTCTTTCAGAAACAGACCTATGTGTCCATTTAAATTTTCACTGTATCAGGGAGACGATTCTTATCCTCTTCCTTTTGATTTAAACATGTGGACACTTATTTTACCAAGGGAAGGATTAAATCAGTGTAAATTAAATTAACAGAAAAATAATTTGCTATTTCAAATGTGAAAGTTTATTATGATTATAGTTAAGCACTTAAAAACAGTTGGAGTTGTATAATGCACTTACCTTTGGGACTCTGTAAGCACTGGAAAAAATATTGTTCCCTTTAAATGTATGTAAAGAGATTTACCAAAAGCAAGATGCTTGCACTGATTCTTTACTCTCCGAATATTCTGTAATTCATAAAAGTGAAGGTGTCAAAGGATGGCACTGCAAATCTGTCGGTGATTTTCAATGTTATTGGGGTTACTGAAACTAAAAACTAGAGAGCTGTGTGAATTTTACTATTTCCAGTCTGTATGAGAAAGAAGTAAGAAGAACATAGAGATTCTAATGATGTTATCCTATGTAGCACAGAAATATTGAAAATTCCTTTCCTGGGAAGGTCAGACAGAAAGATTTGCTTTTATTAGTACTTAATCTGTTTCCTTTTCATCTGTAACTTTGCAAAACTGCTCAGCTACCATAGAAAGCCCAACATAAGAATCTGCAGAAGCTAAATAACGAGTACAGAACAAGTTTCATTACTCAAAAACAGCAGTAAAAAACAGCCATGAGTTTTACAAAAGGTATTTGAGAATGCTAAATCATAGAAAAGAAAAAAAGAGCAAAAAATACTTGAAAGCTTGAAGCCATTCATTAAATTAATACTCCTTCTTTGTATGAGTAGTTGCCATTAAAATTGCTGAAATTATTTGACTAACATTAGCTGGAATGAATAAGTAGATTAATTTCAAAATTCTTACACATTATTTCTTTGTTGGCTCAGAATTTGTGCCTACATGTTTTTACCTTTTATTCTGTTCAAACTGTAATCCTGTAATCCTTTTTCTATCAACCTTAGTTAAGTAAACTCTTCAGTTATATTCCTTACTAGTTCAAGAGTTAGAACATTCTAAACTAATGAAATTGTGAAAAAGAAGGGTAAGTCAACATTATCTTTACAGTCCATTATCTTTACAGTTTCAGGGTTAAGAAAATTATTGTACACTTTTAGTACGCCAAGAATAGTAGACACATTTTAAAGCTAAACAAGAACCATATGTAACAGGCCTCAACTATAGGAAAAATCATAAATAATCTTGTGAGTCATAAAGCTATCTATCAATTCAGCTTGAAAAGCCAGCTGACATGGAGTGCTCTGTAAGGCACAAATAAAATTAACAGCCTATTTTTGATGGCAGGGAAGAGAGTAGAAAGCCATATATTATCTGAAGGGACACAGAATTTACTTAGTGAGAAAAGCTGATGTTATCTCTATATATCCTGGAAAATTTCAAGTTGCATACTTTTTCTTGAGCCTAATTGCTCCCTCAGATAAAAAATGGCAACAATCTTCTAGTTTAAAGTTGCAAAGACTGCTTTGTGAGTTCACTGTAAAGCTTATTTTGTGGGTGAAAAATCTCATGAAATCCATATCCTACTGTAAAATCTGTCTCATGTTCGAGTGTGTTCACTACCATAAGGAGGAATCTTCTCTCAAGGTTGTGGTCATTTGGCCACTTTCCAGAGACAATTGGCTTGGTATGTTTTACCAAGCTGATAATCCACCTTACAAGTTGTGAAATAAATAATTTTTGCCCAGAAAAACTTGAGTCTTCTTCTGACAGCAAAGTTAACATGGCGTGTTTCGTATGCATCCTTTGGTAGCTTTGGTTTAAATAAATTCTTCTCATTCAGGGTTCCTATTTGTGCTGAATTTAGAGGATGCAAATAAATTTAGTCTTGTTCCATTACTGTCAACTTATGCCAGTATTTTGTGTCCAGATCACAGGAAACTCATCCTAGCAGTGGTAAGATTTCTAAGCAGGTTACATGGTACAATTACTACATTTTTTTCTCTCCTTTTTAACTTGGATGCCATCACTAATACCTTCCCAGGACCATCAGCAATCATGGAAGGGCTCTTGGCAATTTGTTGCCTTTGAGCCATGTTTTAGAGACCAGCAGCTATATAACCTTATCAAATATTAACACAGATAGGTGACACTCTATGTCCAGAGAAGGAAACAGACAAACACACAGCACATCCTGGGCACACAGGATTTTGCTTGACCCAGACGTAGACATGCTGCCCTCTGCATTCCTGAACTCTTTCTTTTTAGGACTGTTTTAACAGATCTGGTTCCTAGATGTTAATCAGCTATTTTTTTTCCTTTTCCTCAACACCCACATTGTATATAAAGAACTTTATAAGCCATCTATTTGCAAATTAGAAGCATTAATACATGAAACTATCTTTCCAGGGCATGGAAACTCCTATTTGCTTTAAATGTTACATTTATTTACCTTTAGAAATAATACCCGTATTCCATCTACATTATTCCTTCTGATTTAGATCACCGATGTCTACTGAACAAACTAAACTCTTTTGTAGTTGTACTGTTCTATTTTTCATGTTGTAAGAACTTTTACTGTTAAGTTTGGAATTTCAAGGCTCAGTCAGTCCATCATTTTCAAGGGCCACTTTTCTGTTATTCAGATCATAAATACAATAGCATAGCAATAGTATTTCTTTATGTTATTTCAATAGCGTTGTTATAATTGAGTTGCGTCATAATGATTTAAGGTGTGGCAAAAGTCGAAATACAATTTTAGCAAAAAAGAGATCCGACATTTATTGAAGCTACAAAGCAGTGACATGGAAGGTTTATGATTAACTCATGCTTACTGTTAAACAGGGCCAGTCACATTTTCATCAGAGTGTAGCAAGCACTTTCATCGACTGTATCACAACACAAGGGACTGTTCAACTCCAGCCTGTAAGTAGTAATTTAATATTTTGTATTAACAAAACCCAAAGCAGATAATACAAGTTTCATTCAACCTGAAATGTTCTGCTTACTAAAAAAGCAGAGCTAAATCCTCATAACTGTCTCCACCTTCCTCAGCACTCAGGCTTAGAAGAACTATCAAGGCTCATCTTAGTCACGTAGTATGTCAGAGGATGAATTATTTCCTCTCCTGATGACAAACATTCCCTGAAAACCTGAACACAGGTTAGCATTCAATCTCTTGCTGTTTGGCACCATTTCTATTAAGTTTTATTAAAATACTTATCAAGCAAGAGAATGAAATTGCACCTAAGTATCTTCTGTTGCCAAATAGATCTTTCCATTAGAAAGCACAGTAATGGCTCAGAGGGCCATTTGAACCAAGTGGTCGTTTGAACCAAGGACATCGGAGAAACAGCAAATGGGACACTATTATATCTAGTCTGATTATCAGAAGATATACTTAAATATGGTAAATATGGATTTCCATCTATGTTTATTCTAAGTGGAAAATAAAGTTCAAATATGTTTAAAAGAGTCTGACGTCAAGCTATCTTATAGTCTGCTGCTTAGAATAGCCTCCCAGTTAATGAGTTAAATTCCTTCAAGTAAAGTTGGAAGTTGAATCTGGTCTTAGGAATCTACATCTTAGGAGGAAACTGCCTGGTAGAAATTAATTGCATCACTCACATTTCTTCTAGAGCTCTGGCTAAGATAAAGTAGAATCTAATTTTCCATCTTACACACATAATTTCGTGAATTTTCATCAGCAAATGTGTCGTGGTTTAAGGCCCTTATGCAGCCCACTCATTCACTCTCCCCTCTCTTTCTTCCCCCAGTCCCGGGGGGATAGAGAGGAGAATCGAAAGAATGCAACTCCCACAGGTTGAGATAAGAACAGTTTAGTAACTAAGGTATAACATAAACCACT
>JASSUY010016180.1:0-10407 GCA_032466535.1 Forpus xanthops | reverse complement strand
TTTTTTTGTTTTTTTTTTTTTTTGTTTTTTTTTTTTTTTTTTTTTTTTTTTTTTTTTTTTTTTTGTTTTTTTTTTTTTTTTGTTTTTATTTAAGGATAGAAACATTTTATTGAAACTCATGATACAAAAGAAACAAAGATTCAAACAGGCAAATGTAGGGGTAAAACTTTTACTGCACCTCATAAGGGTGCGCTGATTGCCATTTTGTGACTGTCAGTTTTATACAATCACCACAAACACAAAGCTGCAAAAAAATTCTGGAAGTTAACTCTTTCTCAGAGCTTCTGTATGTCAAATAAACAGAGATAGATGCATCCATCTCTGTCTGTATTCATTGACATTACTTGACAGTCATAGTAAAGTAAAAACTGTTGCCATTCCTATATTTTTATCATTTCCATCTAACTGTTTTGGTGGCAAAATTAACAATATCTTTTTTATAGCACTTTAATTTTAAAAATGAGAGCTTATTTCAGGGATTTTTTTTTCTTTAATCTGCTAATTGTCTGCTTTTCCCAAATAGCTTGCCTAAGTACAGCTAAACATCTTGTTTCCAAATACCAAAAGGAAATACTTTCAGAAGTATATAGGAGAGCTTTCCCAGGGGGAGAATTTCTCTGCGCTTCAAAGTAAAATCCCCACTGGGCAAATAAGGTTGTATAAGCTGACTCAGTCTTGAGGGTAATGTATACTTAGGAATATTTTCAAATCAAAGTGTCTTCATCCTTTCTCCCATCTGCTATGTATATAAACATTTACCAAACAACCTACTGGTTTATGTATGTGTACCTTGTATCTTACTCTGTTCATCTATTCAATTTATAGCGTTTACCTTTATCTTTTTATCAATGTACAGATGTAATCATTATCTCTTACTTCGGAAGTTCATTTTAAGATTTTATTAGATATTGATTTCCAACCAGCAGCCAATACTGCTTTGTATTTAATGATCTTACCTTTCACTGCATATGCTATATTTATGTTACAGTGGTGTCATGAAAGCACTTTGAGCTTACATTTTTTTGTCTGAAACAGCCTTCTAGTGTCAGGTTTTAAGGTTTTTATAATGGGACTTAATATGTGTATGGATGAAAACATTGTAAAATGCCTTCATATAATAGCTAAATTCTGTGTTTCAGGAGGTGTCTCCCATCTCTATGCCACACAGAAAGGCAGTAAATGAAAGTACTGACTTCAGAGTATGCGAATTGCAAGATGGGGTGAATAGGGCCTTAAATTTCACCTACTCTTGAAAAGTTCCTTCATCTTTTCAGATCCTGAGATTAACTTGTATCTCTCTTATATGAATTGTGCAGCTGCCAGAGAACATTAAGCAGGCATATGGTATAGTTTTTTGTGATAACCAAGCACAAAGAATAAAAGCACTGGTACTGAACACTAGATCTGAACCATTTGATGACAGTTTGAACATGCCAAATTACGCACAGACCCAGGCTACGTAGCAGACTGGCACAGCACATAAATCATCAGCTTATATTTAATTGCCACCTGAATGATAGGAATATGTTTTTAAGCTCAAATGGGGCTGAATTGTTCTTGGTGAGACTGGATTTTGTCATTTTTTGGAATTACATTATATTCTACCAAATGAAACATGATATTGCTTGAATTCTTGCAGTTAATCCACAGGCTTGTGGCTGAAGGGACACCAAACTGAGTGCCAGGCTTTTGAGGGAAATAGTTTATTCTTCACTGTTTGATACATTGAGCCAGCACAGATAACAATTTCTCAAGCCCCATGCAAATTCTAGAGAGTGGTAGAGTCAGTGCCACTGCTTTGCTCAAAGACAGTTTTGGACTGAAAGTTTTTTCTAGTCTTTTTTCATTAAGGCTTGAAGGCATTGCTAATAGCAGTAATCTGAAAGCATTTCTTTTTTCAATGTTCATTATCATCCACTTTGAATAATAACAAGAATCACAGCTTGAGTCACACTCTTTATCTTTTCACCACATTAGTGATTTTTGGAGAAGAAGCAAGGAATTCAGAGTCTTGTTATCATGAGACAAAACAGTGTATTTCAAGGGTGACTTCTAGTTTATTAGGCTAGAACTGAACTAGAATCTCTCTTTTCTCAAGAGATCCTGGAGACCTCACAGTATGGTAAAAACTAATGTGCTTTGACAGAGAAGTGAGCTTTGGTTTTACATATGTGTAAATTATTATTGGAAAGAATAGAGATGAATTCCAGACTGGTTCATGTCTGAAAGCAGGGAACAATGCTTAGGACTCCCAAAATTAAATTATATGCTTTTAAGTTTGTAAACAGAAATGAAATGCACATGCTAATGGAAAAAATTCTATGAATAAGACAGGGATGAGGGAAGAAACCTATATTCTTAACAGAACTAGTGATCATAGAAATGGCAAATCTCCTCATATGACTAAAATATAGAATCTAAACAAAATCTATCCTAGAGTTATGGAGGAAGAAATATAAGGCAAATTTAAACCAAAAAAATAGGTGAGTCCAAGATGGCATGAATGAGTGACAAATGTATCGTGAAGCAAAGAGATACAAAATTCAGAGGATATTAATTTATTTCTCAATTAAGAAAAAAAAAAAAAGGAAATAAATAGAATTATTTCTACATATTCAAGGCAAGCCTACTAGACGTGCAGAAAACCTGCTGCTTCAGGTATAAGCTCAGAAACATTAATCCTTTTTTAGTGAATAAAACACAGTCTGGTTTTGATTTTTGTTATTTTTAAATTTTCTAGGAAAAATTAGTGAACTATGTTATTATTTAACATTGATAACTGTGGGAGGAAAGGGAGGGCAAACATGGGGATGGGGGGAGAGGGACAGTGAAGAGCAGAGGAAAAGGTATGTGATGTTTTCAGTAGACTCTCTGGTGGACTAGGGAGTGCATATTCCAAGGCATCTTTCCAGTTGGTGCTCTGCCCAGAATAAAAAGCCCTAAACCAGAACCACAGTATGTGAAGCTGGTTCAATAAATCTGGCTTACACAAGTGTTTAAGTTTACTAAGACTTCACTGCTTGAAAGCTACTTGGAATTATTGCTACAGCTGCGTTATAACATTCTCTCACTGGTCCAGTATTCTTTCCTCCATGGAAATCTCATAACTTATGTCTACTCCACCATGATGATTGCTAGCTTTGAGCCAGAGGAGGTACATGTAGGATAATATTTTTGTCATGAGGAATTTTTATTTTTAAATCAACATAAGCTCTAATAATATCTTGCAACATGATATTCGCAAAATATCTCAAGGAAGATGAGATCTAGTCAAAACTTTCACTAGAAGAAGCTCTGTGAATGCTAAATCTGTCATTCCTAAATAGAATTCCTGTCACTTGTTAACTAAAGAAGATGCAGTGGTAACAAGCAGAGTTAGAGGTGACCTTGGGAGTTGACTTACTCTCTACAAGATTTAGCACTCTTACTCACTGAAAAATGCAAATTTATTTTACCTTCTGGCATCTAATCCTATGAAAGAAGGGACATAAAGATGAGGAGAAAATTCTAAGACTTGCCTAAGCACAACAAAATCAGCAACATCACAGCTTTTAACCAAGATATTCCAATCCTACCACACCTTGGAAACTGCATTCTGGTATCAGGCTTCATTGTGTCTCTCTGGTTGCAGTCTTTGCTAAAAAATATATGCTCTCCATCTTTTTACGAACTCCCAGAGCAAGCTGGAGCACGTGAATAAAAAGAGAAGTGCAGTTTGTTTGATTAGGCTGACTGTCTGGAAAACCAAGATTTGAAGTGGGAGGAGAGCATGTCTATTCACTTCGTTGGCTCACAGTCTATGAGATACTAACTGATAATATTAGGGGCACAATATGAAGTAAGGACTATTAACGTTTTTGTGATTTTTTTTCTCAACTTTAGACACTTTTATCCATATAAGTTATATGTGCTAGACTGAGTGAATTCAAGCAGCTGCTCTTGAGGGCAGTATGTGCTCCTTACTAATTTTAATAAACTTTATCTTTTCCATGATCTCAGTTATATTTTATCTTCTATGCTCTCTATATTCTGTATTTTGTCTGTGTAGAATCCAAAGGCACTTTTAGACAGAGTACAGATGGCTAACAACAGACTGATCTTCAAGGAACTGTCAATAACTTGCTATTAATTATGAGTTGTTGAAAAAAGACTATGAAGAAGTTAATGCTTTTAAAGCCTACTAAATCTTTTTGATTTATGATTTGGGAGTATAAAGTTATTGCTGGTAACAGTCGTATTAAGTAGTCATAAAAATGTGGTAATCATCATATGGATTATTTGATGACCAGACTGATTTATAAGACTGGCCTGCTTTAATGACAGCAAAACTAAAGCTACATGACTTGAAATATGGAATACAGACCATAAATACAGAGTGAAAGATTACATCCTGCACACTCTGGGAAGAGTTCTAGGTTCTTATTAGATGTGCTAAGAAGCCTTATACTGAGAGACAAAAGAGGCTATACCTTTGTAATATGTTGTATCACAATGTTTATCTTATATTTATAGCCCCATATTTGTAGCCTATCTGAACAGCTCCAAGGTATGTAGATCAGTTGCATAAGTGGAGAGAAAACAGGAAAGGAATACAAATGTCTGGGAGTTGGAAAGTATATGTTAGAATGGCAGAATTAAAGGGCTCAGTCTGCCTAGCTGATTTTTAAAGGCTATCAAGTAATGAATGGATTTCCATGTTTAATTACTTTCCCAAGGGAAAGGCACAAAGGGACTTCATAAATTTGTATGGAGAGGCACAATAAAGACCGAAAAGCTGGAAGCTGGTGTTATGCAGATTCAGATTTGGAATGGCCCTAAATCACTAATGATCTTTTCAAAAGATATGTTGGATTCTCTGGAAACATCAGGAAAGAATTAAAGATGGAAGCTTTTCTAAAAAAAATGCACTAGGCTAATTCATAAATTATTAAGCATAGTAAGTAGCTAAATATATTAAGACATCTTGGCCTTCAACACATAAGTTGGTTAGTCTAATGATCCTTTTTGGCCTTAACCCCTATGCTTTTCACTCTGTCTGTTTCTTTCTAAATAGGACTTCAGGAGGTGACTGGCAACAGCTATACTCTATAATTAGGTAGTCCTGAAAAACATGAGAGGCTTGCCTTTTTCCACAAGAAAATGCAGTTTTATTGATGCTGTACTTATAGAATACAAATAACCTTGATGTATCTGAAATTTAAGATGCAAAAGCACTTCTATCAAAAACTACTTTGCTGTTGCAGGATAAGAAAAAAACTATTTTGATTGACAGTTCTCCCCTGTTTTCTAAACTATTAAAATTAAGGCTCTCTCTTGACAAATTTGTTCTAGCTACAGAACAGAACTGAACAAGCCAAATATCCCTGTTATAGCAAGTCATAAAGTTTTGGTTTTCCCTTTTTGTGACTGTGTATGGGACATGAGATAAGGTAGAAGAAACAACTGTCCTGTGTAACATTCTGAAGTTGACAGAACAGAGTGAATGTTTCATTTTTAATTTAAAAATATTTAAAACACTTCCATGCTTTCCCACCATTATTCTGATGCTATACTTGCTGCGTGTCTTTTGTGGCTGACTATGAACAGCTATGTGAGCCCTGTATAATTACAATGGAGAGAGAAATTGAAAAGACAATGTCTCTCTGCAGTGACCCAAGCTACAAAACACCAAGGAATTCTGGCTGTACTGTGACATTAAATTGCCTGAGGATGAAAACCAGGCCATGATTATAAATGAACTCAATAGTTTTGTAAATTTGCTGGTATTTTAAATGTTTTCTTTCTTTTTCTTTTTTTTCTCTGTCTGTCTTTAATATTCCATACCTGGTCACTACAGGAGAGGAAATATCAAAGTATTGCCAACAAATAGCAATGTGGCATTTTATGTACTGAATTTATATATGTCACCATCACATGGGCAAATATTTCTAATGTCTAATATAAAAATAGAGAAAAAAGGGAGTCCTGCTAGCACTATTTACTTTGGCTGTCATGGCATAGGTTATGCATCTTCTTACATGCTGAACTTCTACATAAAGGCCTGCTAATGTCTAGAACAGTTCTCACAGTCTTGGCTTGTGATAAAAGTAACCTTCTCTCTGTGTCCTTCATGGCCTGGTTCCCATTTGGCCAGATCTGTGTCCCTGCATGCCAGAGATCTGTGCTATCTATCCTTTGTATATCTGAATCATGACAAGGATCAGCTGATGTAAAACATGAGGACAGACATAAAGGCCATGTCCACAGGAGCCTTGTGACTGCAGGGGGCAGATTTGCACTAATTCACATCAGTGGTGTGTGCCTTCAAAGAATGTGAAGATACGGTTATGTGCAGAAGAATATCACATTAGCTTTATGTTTATGCCATCTGGCACTCAGCACACTTGTCCATGTTTGCTATGCTAGACATATTTTGCAATGGTAACACATATCTTTACCCTTTGATCTTATGGATAATTATATAGATCATCACTTCAGAAAGCGTTTTATTCTGTAGCACAGATATGATTTGAAAACATTAATCCAGTGGTCTAGATCATCAGGATTGTCTGCATTGCCTTATGAAAGATATTTTGATATTTCAGAAAACTGTAAGAACAGGTAGATAGTTTGAAAATTAAAGCATAGTGGAGGTTTGAGCATATCATTAAAAACAAAAATGCATGTAATAAATAAGTAGTTCCATAACTTGTTTTGGTAACCTGCACAGAACTTGTGTTTTTCTTTTGTAGCTGTGTCTTGTTCGGTGCTACTGTCAACCAAAACTGTTTGAGTACAGCTGGCCTTTTGCTACTGATAGTCCATGTGATGTAAATAGTTTATTTCCTCAGAATAGATCAGTTAAAAGCTAGTGAGCTGCTAAAAAAAAAAATATAATACATAAATTGAAGTCCTGTTTTTTGTTTAGCTACTTCCCCTTGTTTTTATAGGAGGGATTTTCTTCTTCTCTGTTACCAATGCTAAATGTTCTAGCTGCTATTTCCAAATAAAAATCTGTTGTCAGGCACCACTTGCATTTTAAAGTACTTTGAATTTACCTGTTCGGCTCAGAGTACTTTCTTGCTATACCATAGCAGAGGTGGAAAGATTAGAGTTTACTTTGAAAATGATAACGAAGTTTAGGGAATCAACTTACACAGTAGACAGAATTTAACACACTGAGACTTTGCCTCCAGATGTCTTTAATGAAGTATAGGAGAGCTGAGTCCTATACCTGTGTAGGAGAGCTATTGTTCAGTATCAGAAAGGTATCTGAACATGGTCCAAAAATTTCTTTAACCTGCCAGTATACCTAGAAACTATTGTCAAGTGTAGTCCATCCTGTGGGTACTCAAAAGGAAGTGAATTCTTTTGACACTGATTTTCTGCAAAACCTTTTGTACTTTTGTGAAAAAGAAGTAGCAGCATCTGTTTTTTTGTATTTATACTACTCTAGTTCTTTTAGCAATCTTTGAAAGCACAATTTTTTTTCTTTGCTTTGGCCTATAGAAATAAAAAGCTCATGAAATTTGAATGCTTTTTTTTTTTTTTCTCTTATGTGTTACTCGTTGAATAATTCATGATGATTTGTATGACAGCAAAATTGTTTCCAAAGTCCCGAGACTGTTAGGTTAAACTCTCAGCAGTGTCACCTAACTTGTTGCCCATCTTGAGAGAGCTGCAAAGTCTGACAACACTTACTTACTTTCGTCACTGGCTGCTTTACCCAGAATCGATTAGCAAGGGTGGAAAAATAATTTGAGCATTCCTTCTTTTGTCAATGTATAGGTCTATGCTCAAAAGAAGTACTTCAAATTCTATACATTGAAATACGTTCTCTAATTATCAGCATTGCTGGGTTGTTGAGTTTACTCCTGGGATTTGCTCAGGTGTTTAGGGCTGCATACATCCCAAAAGGTTCACTTTGTGTCCTTGGTACTCCTCATATCCTACTTCCTCCTCTACTTGTTTTCTGCATACTTATTCATCAGTAATTTTGCACATATACGTACAAATGTATATGCATATGTATGCACATCTCTATGGCCTAGATCTGACTTCTGTGTTTACAGACCTCATTTAGTACTGTCAATAACCCAGATCTGAGAGATTGGACTAGACCTACAAAAGTTCCTTCCAGCTAGGATTTCTGTGATTTTTACATTTTCATATGTACATCACTATACTCAGTTTATTGTATAATGAAATAACTTCAAACAGAGAGAGAAAGCTACCCATGCTGAAAGATCTTTGTGAGCAATAAGTATGGATTCAAATCTAGTAAGAAAAAGTGAAGTAGTATCACAGACTTTTTTTTGAGGGGGAGAGATATATGTAAGATAAAGCATTTTTGTCTACATGATAAAATTGCATCCTTTTCTTACCACCTTATACTTTGTAATGAAAAGGAATAGGCTGGTGGCAAAATCTTCCAGGAAAAGGCTTGTGGTTTTGAGTCGCAGTTGCAGATAGTGCCCTTCCTTTGTAGGAAGTCTGCAGAGAGTTTTTCTGCTTCCTAAACTTTGATATGTAACTTAGATTCTTTTAGTAATAAAGGGATCAAGTAAATTCCACTGAGTGTTGTTGTAGAGAAGAGTTTGTCTCCACTTGCCATAAAGTGTGAGGAGACTGGCTTATTACATTCTCTGCCTAAAGTTATGAAATAAAGCTATGAAGTAATTGTGTGTCTCAATGACTTGAGAGGTGTCAGGAAATTCACTACAGTTGACTCATACTACTTGAATTTTTACTCAGCTAACATTTTTGCAAAATATATATTTGGAAAAAAAAAGGAGTTTAGAAACTATTGTAAAAATACCTTTTTAAAATATGCAAATTAAATAGTTCAAGACTAAACATATTTATTTAAACTTTGCTTGTGTGACTTTCTATGATGAAATTCTGTAGGTCAATGAGGAAGAAAAACATGATACTTTCCAGGAAATGAAGATTGAACCCTGCTCTTATAGAGAAATGGAACACTTGAATTGCAGCTCTCAGGTTGGAGACTGGTTTAAATTCCCCATTTTCTGCAGAACTGGGTGCTGCTGTATGGATGGGTGGCCATAGAACAATGAATTTTCTCCTCTCATACACCTGAACCAACTGCCATGACACACTGCACAAGGGAAGATAGGGACGGAGAGAAAACATAGCTGTCATTGCTAAACACAGCCCATGACAACACATCTCTGCTTTGGGTTTTTGACATGCTCGGGTTTGGACAATGTCATGGTTTAAGCCCAGTCAGCCACAGTTCACTCACTCACTCCCCCTTTATTTCCCCCCTACTCCCAGAGGGATGGGAAGGAGAATTGAAAGAATGCAACTCCCACAGGTTGAGATAAGAACAATTCAGTGACTAAGGTATAACACAAACTACTTCTGCTACCACCAATAATAATAATGACAAGAGAAATACAAGGAAAGAGAATACAGCCACTCACCACCCAATACACAGCCTGACCTAGCAACAAACCCCCACCTTTCTGGGTCTCTGCCCTCCGTTTTTACAACCTGGGCATGATGTGCTGTGGTATGGAATACCTTCATTGCCTAGTTTGGGCCCGGTGCCCCATCTCTGCTTCTTCCTGGCTTCCTCTCCTTGGTAGAGCATGAGGCTCAGAAAGTCCTTGGTCAGAGTAAATATTACTGAGCAGCAACTAAAAACATTGGTGTTATCAGTACTGTTCCCAGGCTGAAAGTCAAAACCACAGCACTACACCAACTAATAAGGAGAAAAAAATATCTGGTACTCCTGAACCCAGGACAGATAGATAGTATGTTTTTTATGAGGGAAACCTTTATTCCCCTGACTTTTCTATGTATAAATTTCTATATATTTATTTTTGTTTTACTTGGAAATTATTTTCTTATCTTTAGACTGAACTAGAAATCTGTATTCCTATGTAAAAAAGTCAGTTTGCACTGCAGGTACCTGAGATTTATTTGAGCTCCTGGCATCTGAGCTTTGTTTTATCACTAGATAGAAGAAATCATATAACTTTTACCTTTCAGTTTACATTATATTTTAGAACTGACACAGAATCTGTTTTTAGTGCTGTTAAATATATGGCAAATCTCAGCAGGAATCAGCATAGACTATTCAGCCTGAATTTTATAGAAAGAAATGCTTTCATGATATTGTCTTAACCATTTTATATGATGGAGTGAGATTTGCAGAGCTGATAAAGCCAACTTTGTTTGTAAACCCTCTTGTTTTCTTGTTGTGGTTTGAGGCTCTCAAACAGTTCTGCTCACTCACTCCCCCCTCCTTCTTTCCCAGTCCTGGGGGATGGGGAGGAGAATCAGAAGAATGCAACTCCCACAGGTTGAGATAAGAACAGTTTATTAACTAAGGTATAACATAAATCACTACTGCTACCACCAATAATAATACAAGAGAAAATACAAGGATAGAGAATACAA
>JASSUY010016179.1:0-18834 GCA_032466535.1 Forpus xanthops | reverse complement strand
CTGGCAGAGCATGAAACTCAGAAAGTCCTTGGCCAGCCTAAACATTCTAAGCCATAACTATAAACACTGGTGTTATTAGCACTGTTCCCAAGCCAAAAAACCAAAAACATAGTGCTGCACCAGCTACTAAAGGAGAAAGACAACTGCTGCTGCTGAACCCATGGCAACTGATTAATAAACTACCACTAAAATTTGCAGTTTCATGTTCAGATTTCTCTAGTCTCAACTTGAAAGCAGTAAATCTTACTTTAGGTTGGGGAGTTTTTTCTACTACTTAAAGCGTTCTTTGCAACCTGAAATCTTTCTCCCTTGTCATTATTTAAGCATTTTTTTTTTATCTTTGATCAACTGAATAATCTGTTTGGTTTTTTATTTTGTTTTTTTTTTTTTTTCTTTTTTTTTTATTATTTTTCCCCTAAATCCTTGGTGATGTGCTTGTAGCTAACCAGAAAAACATGCAGAAGATTTCCATTTTGGATGTTTCTGGATTTACAAAACAGATGCGATAAGATGATATTTTTAATTTCATGCAAAACATATGAATTGACAAAGATATTTGCTATACTCATAACTGATTTCCCAAGTGAATTCTAAGCTTAAGAGATTAAATAGCTCATATGAGAAAAATGTGCCAACTTCTCAATGCCTGCCTAGGGCACTGAACTGCTTTTCATTAATTTCGTCTTAGAAAGAGTTGTAGAAAATTTTCTATGTTGAAAGGAATGATTGAGTTTCAGATATTGAAATGCAAAAGGATTCTTGAATTATTAATTTTTTGCACGTTAATGGGCACAACTGGTGAGCTTCAACTGTAATGAATGCTACCTGAGGGCATGAATGCAGAACTCACTGTGCATTACATTTAATAAAGTTCATTTTTTTTTTATGATGCCTTTCATGACTATTCCAGATTAGATTTCTATATTAAATTAATAAGTACATTAGAATATTTCTAGATGAGAGGAAATAATGCATGCAAATAAAGCAACCCAAAATTCTAATTATTATTGGAAAATATTGCTAGAAATGAATGAGTTTTATCTGATTTTTATACGCATTAAAAGTAAAAAAAGTTATTTTCTTCTTATAACCAAAAGTCATATTATCTTTCAATAGTTCTGGCAATGAGGTATTTCACAACTGGTTTGCTGTGCAAGTAAATCTAATTGATTTATGCAAAATTGATAGAAAAGACAGAAAAAAAGAATAGAAATACAAATGTAGGAGATGAAGTAGCTATGAGAGAAATAACACATCAGAAAGCCATGGTGAAATAACACCTGTCTGTAGTTAATTCTGTGCTGTTGTTAATAGCCCTTTAAGTCACCCTAAACTTCTATTCTTGAAGGAAGGATAGCCCCTAAAGCTTTGGTTTTATTCTCAAACACCTACTACTCTAATCTGTGTTTTTCATTTCTTTCAGCGGTGATCTTATTCTTGCAGGTATGATTTCTTATGGCAACAGCTTAATGTGCATAACCCACAACTTCCTCCAACAAAGACTTTATCTTTTCATAGAACTCATGTTCCAGTTATAGAATTTTTCTTTTTCTGTTAGTACCATGACTCTTGTACTCATACCTGTAAATGGTAAGTACTTTCAGAGCCTTGAAATAAGGACACACTTCCCTGTAATGTCAAAGATATGGTTCAACCATCTTAAAACCAGCAAAGCTCAGAAGCTAATTATGTAAATAGTGGGCACTTGCAGTGTCAACGATACCTATAAGTGAGCTGAAAAGATTCTGAGTACATTTGGAATAGGTCTCTAGCATGCTCAACTTTCTGTGTCCCCCACAGACTGAGCAGAACTGTCCTTGGTATTGAATCATACCAGGTGAATGTGTTCCTCTCTCCCCCCAGACTGAAGTATGCTAAGGAGACCAAGCTCACATAGCTTGGGAATGCGAGGGTTCAAAATTCAGATTAGTTGAGTAATTGATTGCATCTGTTTGCCAAATTAAGTCAGTTCTTTCAATTTGGACACTGAATCTTTGGTCATCCACACTGCTCTGATTTGAAACAAGAGAGCTAATTCTTTTCATGAGGAAATGAGGGTGTGGAAGAGGATGCTTTCTGCCAAGTTCCTTGTTCTACAGCTTGGTCCCAAATCACTGTCAGATTTTGCTGCTTCTTCCTAATACAACCTTCTAAGATATCTGAGGATATCTTCTTTGCTTACAGGTTCTGCCATGCCCTTATACGTGTGCCATGCATTTGGCATTATGCTGTAAGACACCAAGTCTGGCAGGCTGCAAATTGCTCTCCTGTTATATGTACTGATTACTTATTAACTGTGATGGCTCAGGATCAGAGGAAAGCAACTTGGATCCCCCAGAGGGTACCCAAGTCAGAGTCTGCATTTGCAAAGAACTTACTCTCTGCCAGATCTTTTCTGTATTACAGGACTATGATGATAACCTTGTGAAAAGCTTAATGGGCAGTTCAGCACTGCTAGTTCCATCATGGAACCAGGTGAAGCTGTTTTAAATGTAAGAAATTAAAAGAACCCACTTGAAGGTGCAGAACCACTGAACAGGCAAAAGCATTAGCTAGCCATAAGTTTGCCATGCCTTCCTTTTCAAAAAGTTGCATCAGTCCTTTTCTAAAATAGTCTAAAATAGTTTAAAATAGAAGTGTGTATTTGTGAGGCACTCTATTGCAAAGGTGCAAAAGATTCTGTGTTTCTCACCAGGGCTATATAGATGATAGAAAGGATGGATATGAGAAATTCTATACCATCTGATCCGGGAATCAGGCTGTGTACACAGTGGAGATGGTATAAATGCAGAAGTTTCAATTTAGCTACAATGAAGGAGCAGTGTACACTGGTCTTTGTTTCATTAAAGAACTAGTAATTTTATAAATGCTTATCATTACAATCTACAGTACTCATTCTGTCTACCCATTCACCCAATTTATGTAATCTGTCAATGAGACAAACTTCCCAGTAGTGCTTTGGTATTTCATAATTCTTCATCTGATTACATTATATTCCCATGTTTGCTTTCTCAGAAGTATTCTGAAAACCTGTCAGTTCCCTGGAAGAATTATTTTCTCTATCATCTGGAAATCATACTCAAGATTTTTCAATTTTATTTTTAAAATAGATTTAAAAAAGTCCTTTTTATAGTTTCAAGTTTCTTCTATTTCTTGATTGCTTAACAGCCATGACAGAATAAGTATTTGAAACATTGCATTAGCTTGATATTTCCCATTTATCCAAATGCTTTTATTTAAATAATTTTTGAAAGAATGACATTTATTACTTGAAATTGTAGGCACAAATATTTTTAAAAAAATTTTTAAGAACCCCAAGGTCAGATCAAATATTTCGGAGCTATTAAATAGTAAATAAATCATAGCCCTAGAGTTATATACAACTGTCTCAGAGGATGCTTCCATTATAATACACATTTTCAGAAGACTGATCCATCATTTTAGTAACTGAATTCCCCTAATGATTTAAGATAGCTGCTTTTAACCGTCATTCCTTTTTGTTAACTTAATCTATCAGGTTCCAAATTGTCTAGAATAGTAAGGAATTTAAATATATGCTAAGCTATTTCTACCTAACTCAATTTCTATATTAATAAATCCCTCAGGTTGCAGTCTGCAAAGATGTTCTTCCACAAAGGACAAAAATGTTTTGGAAACATCATGAGAATATTTTTGTTTGAATATTTAAAGAGAATTACTAGCTTTAATTGATTTTATCTAACACTTCACCAAGGGCATGTCACCTACCAGAAAATGATCAAGTTCAATTACTCAGAAATACATTACCTGTCACCCAAGATTTCATAACAGACTATAAAATCAATTTTTAGTTTATTACAGTTGTAGTGCTCAACACAGTGGCTTAAAATCACCTTGGCTGCCTAAGGTCATGAACTGAATGCGGAATAAGACAAGTCTGGATACATGTATGGCCAGTTACTGCCTCTCAGCTGAGGTGTGGCTTTGCTGAACCACAGGATCCTCTTTTAATATGCTTCTGCTCTGTGCTACATTGACTTATATACAATACAGTTTGTCACTTGAGTTATTCATACAAGAGGCTTTCACAGATACTTTTCCTTTCTTCTGCTGGCTATGGAGATTTATCCTTACAGCTTAGTGATATTCTTACTATCTTGATGTAATATAATGTGCATATAATACAGTTCAGAATTTTTCTGTCTCTTTCTTCCCCGTGGGAGCCCCAGGATTTCCTGTACACCCATGCTGAGATTCCAAAGCATCTGTGCTTCCTTGTGAGCCATGACATCTCATCTTACAAAGGTCAGCTTTGAAGTAAGCTTTTCACCTTGCTCTGAAATTGTCTCTTCAATAAGCTGACAGAAAGAGAATTTTCAGAAAGAAATATTATCCATTTTCTTTCTGCCAGAGCAAAGTCTCTTCCAGAAGCCTATCCAGGCCTATAATGCTCTAATATTCACAATTATTTCATTTTGAAAACACACAGCTATGCCTTGTAGTCAGAGAAGTCAGGAATTTTGTTAATTTGGGAGTCAGCTGCTGAAAGGCATTGTGCTAAAGACATTTGTGGGATGAGCTTGGTACTCATAATTGCTTTGTAATTAACACAGTTGATATTTTAAACTTATATATTAGTTATTATCTCATGTGATAAAAGGCCCAGTCACAACTCCAAGATAATACCTTAGACTGCTTCTGAATAGGAGCTTTCAAAAATGAGTAGGTAATGCCACAGATTTCCATGGTCCTGACTCCATGAGTAAATAATTCAATGAAGTGGTAATTTAGCAGTTAAGTGAACTGGAGATGTTACATATCAAAAGCGTTTCTTCTGGAACTAGCAGGGCATGTGGTGCAGAATTAGGCAGGGTGGATATTTTACCTTTGAAATCTGAGAAAGCAGATTTCACAGGAAACTGATATTAAAGAGAAGGTTAAAAATCATCTTTGCTCTTCACTGATATGAAAAGACCAGAACATTTTAAGATTTCCCTCTTCAGAAAGAGCTACTTTGCAAAGATAATTATTTCAACATATGGGTAGTGATAATCCACAAAAATGAGCGTCCAAATCAATAGGAGGAGAAGTTTTAAAGGAAATGGTTCAATACTTACAGAAAACATGAAAAAATAATGAAATAATTCATTCATTTTCTCTTCTATTATCATTTAGATGAGCTTAAAGTGAGATGTTAGCACAATAAAATGTGATTACTTTTTAAACCATGAAAAAAAATCTGAATAAATCACAAAGTATTTAAAATTGTTTTTGCTGTGAACTTATTAAATATTATGTCTGAATAGCAGATGTTGTAATGAAGAGAAAAGATAAGTACTAAAGATTAGTTTCCACTTTTGGGGAATGAGAAGTCTTATCTTTCACTTCTGTACCAGCAGCAATGTCACAACTCAGATTTTCATCAACCATATCGTGACACATAATAGAGAATTTTAAACTCCTTTCTCTTGATTGCGTACAGTTCTGAAATTATTTTAACTTTCATTTTTGAGACCAATAAATTTCCAGGTCTGATAAACACATAAAAAAAAAAAAAAAAGAAAAAGATGAAAGTGTTCTCTAAGAAGGCCATGATCAAACAGCAAAAATTACAGATTTATTATTATTGTTATTATTAGTCACATGATTTTGGTCTAAAAGAGTTTCCTACAATACAAAAAAGCTGCAGCCTTTGTAACATCAAAGTAGTTCTCCCTTATGGCAATATACTTCATAACAGCTGATGTTATAATGACATCATACTTGTGAGGGCACTCTCAGTTATCTTTGAAAGGCCATGATAATCAGGAGGGGTTCCCGAGGACTGGAAGAGAGTGAATGTCACTCCTGTCTTCTAGAAGGGCAGGAAGGAGGCCACTAATAATGGGTCTAATCCTACTTAGTATCTTCACTAACTGCCTGGATAATGGGACAGGGTATACCCTCAGCAAGCTTGAAGGTGATGCAAACCTGTGAGGAGTGTCTGATACACTTGGTGGTTGTGCTGCCATTCAAAAGGGCCTTGAAAGGCTGGAGAGAACTGCAAAGAGGAAACTCATGCATTTCAACAAAGGGAAATGAGAGCTCTGCAACACAAGGAGGAATAACCCTATGTACCATGGATAGAAAGCAACTTGGCAGAGAAGTCTTTCTTAAAGAACTCCAATAATTCTATAAATTTCAGATCTTAGTTGGAACAGCAACATGGCGGAATGCAAGCAGTTAGGAAATTTTTCGTGTATATCAATGATAACTCATCCATAAAAGCACTTTTGGGGGCAAACAACAATTAGATCTGCTATTCAGTAATAAGGAAGTGTTGCTGACTGAGACAAATGTTTTACTGATAGTTGACACAGATTCTGATGAGGTCATCAACAAGATGTAGTCAGGCTCTTCATGGAGGTGTATGATGGGTACACCCAAGGCAATGGACATAAGTTAAAGCAGAAGAGGTTCAGACTGGCTACAAGGAGAATATTTTTTTGCCATAAGGACAGTGAACTGATAGTGTAGGTTTCCCTGAGAGCCTCCATTTTTGGAGATTTACAAGGCCAGGCTGGACAAAGCTCCAAGTAACCTAGCCTGACCTCATATAGCCAACCCTTCTTTGAGCTGGAGGTTTAACTTTATGACCTCCTAAGTTACCTTCCAGACTGATTTTTCTTATGGTCCTACCATCTCACTTTCTCTCTTATATATTTTAACAAAATCAGTCCTTTCAGAATGAAGAGTAAAACTACAGATTATTTGTTTTTAACTTTGTTTTTAATTTCTTTACATAAATACCTGAGGTCACTTTCACAGGCACCTCATTAGTCATTTTTCCTCATGTTATAAAGGTGAAACTGTATGACTATTTATTTCTATAAGTTTGCTCCAAGACATGCTAATCAATTTAAACAGCTTTAAATGTATTAAAGAAAACAGTTGCTATCAGTGCTGACCTTGCAGCACGCATCACCTTTTACTTATCCTGTTCTGTTACATTTTTAAGAAATCAGTCAAACATTATGCAAATCACCTTGTGTTTCTGATTATTTAAAAACTCTCAGCTTTGAACTTCTTTTCCTGCTTTGCTTCAGTTAAAGTCTGTTGAAGAAATTACTTCAGCCTGCAGAATTTTGTTCTTGGCTGAACAAAGTTTAAACTGAACCTACCCAATCTATTTTTGAGCTATTCAATTAAATGAGACATTGGCTGTTGCATGCAGTCCTCAAAGGTATTGAAAAAAAGTGTTATGAATTGCTCCTGGTGATGATCATTATTTGAAATGTAGACTAAATAACATTTATTCTACTGTTAATATTTCAGAGTTCTTAAAAAGTTCAAAAGAGAATTGAAAGTATGTACTTGAAAAGCTGCACCCTCTAGGACACTCCTGTCACATTGCCAAGGTAAAAAAAGAATATCAGGAAGTGTGGAAGACTTAATTTTTCAAGATCCCTCTTTAAGATGTGATTAATGATATTCTTCCCAAACTTCACACCCAATATTAAAAACACATGGGTTGGTTGGTTGGTTGTTTATTTTTTTTATTAGTTTGCTTGCCATACAAGGCATGGTATTTGAGGTTGACCTACAGAAGTCTTAACAAGTGTCAGCTACTCTACTTTGCTCCTGTCAGGTTTAGAATTACTACCAGGCAGTATTAAGAGAATCAAGGGAAGCTGTTAGAAAGGGGGTGTACCAGTAAGAAAACATGAGATGGGAAGAGAGAGGACGATCGTAGTTTGGGAGACTTCAAGGGAGTTCAGTGGGAAGCAAAAGATATCGGTTTCTTGAGAGAGCATAGAAAATGTGCAGCACTTGCTCCCACTCTTGAGGCTTAGAAACTCTTTTAAAATGTCATCTTAGCCAGTGAAGACAGACACACTGATCTGCCAGAGATGCAGGAAAAAAAAAAGTGTTTCCTGGGAAAGTGTTGTAGTAAGCTTGGATGCATGGCATGCCCTTGTGTAGCATGCACTCTTATAAGCTTCAGGAATAAGCTTCTTTCTAGCTTAATAGCAAATGCTGCTAATTGAGCTAGAAACTGAGCAAGGCTTTTTGGTGAACATATGCCTCCAAGATATGCCAGCAGAATATTTTCCTGTCATGACCAGTTTTGTTGCCTGTGCAGAAAACAAACAGGAAAGGGCAGCCTAAGGCACAGTTGGAAGGTCTTTTTAATTATTGCCTTTGGCAGAATTTCTTTCCAGAAATGCTATCATAGAATCAGAAATAAAAAAGTCTCTTGGCAGCACAAGAGCACTTTCAGACATCAGTCTTAAATGTGACACTTCTGAACAGTTGGAGGAAAAAGAAAGAATATTGTGCTCACTGACTTCTGATAAAATGCTATAACCGCAGGAAAACTAATTTTAAGAGACTTTCTGCATCATCAGCACTTACAGTAGAGAAGCAAACCTTAATCCCTCAATACCCCTGCTAAACTCCTAAGGCACAGTCATATTGCTTCAGCTTGTGCTAGCTGGTTACTTTTCTTAATTTCGACTGTTACATATAGAGGGGGTGCTTAAGGCTTCTCAGTACTAACCTGCCAAGCTTTTGTTTCTGCTGCACATAGAGAAGACTTGGGTCCCTTTCAAACTAAGTCTAAGACCAGACATGGCCAATACCTTGTAAAATATCAGGTAAGGTAAGGCTTCCAACATAGAGAAAAGCATCTCTAAAAATGTTATGAGAATAGACTTTTCCCCAGCACTCTGCTGCAGTACTTACCTGGCCATAAGTCATTGATGTGTGAGGTCCCAGCTGGTAGTGCCTTGTGTAATCTTGTCTGGTGCCTACACTTCTGGCTCAGCAGACAACACCAGCTGAGGCAGAACATACTGCAGGTGGGTGAGAAAAGCTTAGTGGGTTCCAGACTTCAAAGCAGAAAGTGAGTGTTTATAGTAGGAGGTGGTGAACCTGAGGTTGGATTCGTGGCTTGGACAAGAGGGACCTGTGGCAAAAAATTGGAGAGGATGAGCCTGGATTCCCATTTTAAGAAGGCAGGTTCTTGCTGCTCCAAACATTGGTTCTGGAGTTTCTGCTTCTGCTGTATCAGGTACTGCCTGCCATGAAAGGTGGCCCCAGAGCACACCACTATGGAGAGGTCTGGGCTACAGGAGCATGACCCTTCCACTCTAGGATGATCTCTTTTCCCTGTAAGTAGATAGCCAGACCTGTATTGTGCTTAGATTGCCTGAGAACTTCAAGATCAGGGAAAGTACAACAAACTTATTACATTCTGTAACTTCAAAGTAAAGAAATACTAATCAAAATTACAGAAGGAAAGAGAGAGAGAAAAAAACTGCCAACACAGTACTGAGATCAGTGAAATTTGTTATGGAAATATGGGCACATTACCCACTTATTGCATGAATAAAGCTATTTATAATAACAGTTTCATATCTTATTGATACTGAAAATTATAACTAATAAATAAAGAGATAAAAAATATATGATATGAAAATAAACGGACTGTGAGAATGGGAACCTCAGGCCCACTGAAGGAGAGGATATGGTTCAAGATCATCTAAGGAACCTGAACGTACATAAGGCTATGGGACATGATGAAATCAATCCGCGGCTCCTGAAGGAGCTGGCAAATGAAGTTGCTAAGCCACTGTCCATCATATTAGAAATTAAGTGAAGTTCCTGATGACTGGAAAAAGGGAAATATAGTCCCCATTTTCAAGAAGGGAAAAATGAATGAGACAGGGAATTACAGACCAGTCAGTCTCACCTCTGTGTCTGGCAAAATCTTGGAGCAGATTCTCCTGGAAGGCATGCTAAGGCACATGAAAAACAACAAGGTGCTTGGTGACAGCCAGCATGGCTTCACTAGGGGGAAAATCTGCCTGACCAATTTGGTGGCCTTCTATGATGGGGCTACAGAACTGATGGACAGGGTAATGCAGCTGATGTCAGCTGCCTGAACTTGTGAAAAGCCGTTGACACTGTCCCACATGACATTCTTCTCTCTAAATTGGAGAGGCATCAGTTTGACAGATGGACCACTGAGCGGGTAAAGAACTGTCTGGATGGCCGCATGCAAAGAGTTGTGCTCAATGGCTCAATGTCCAGCTGGAGACAAATAACGAGTGGTGTCCCTCAGGGATGGGTGTTGGGACTGGTCTTGTTCAACGTCTTTGTCAGTGACATGGACAGTGGGATTGAATGTACACTCAGTGAGTGTGCCCTCAGCAAGTTTGCTGATGATCCCAAGCTGTGTGGGTCAGTTGATACGCTGGAGGGAAGGAATGTCATCCAGAGGGACCTTAACATGTGAGGTGGACTGACGCCAACCTGATGAAGTTTAACCAAGGCTCTACACCTGGGTGGGAGCAATCCCAGGCACAGCTCCAGGTTGGGCAGAGAAGAGATTGAGAGCAGCCCTATGGAGAAGGACTTGGGGGTGTTGGTCGATGAGAAAATGAACATGAGCCGGATTTAGTGTACTCTTGCAGCCCAGAAAGCCAACCATATCCTGGACTGCATCTAAAAGAGTGTGACCAGCAGGTCAAAGGAGGTGATCCTGCCCCTCTACTCTGCTTTTGTGAGACCTCATTATTGTGTGCAGTTCTGGTGTCCTCAACATAAAAAGGACATAGAACTATTGGAACAAGTCCAGAGAGGGGCCACAAGGATGATCAGGGGACTGGAGCACCTCCTGTATGAAGATAGGATGATAGAGTTGGGGCTGTTCAGCCTGGAGAAGAGAAGGTTACGTGGAGACCTCATAGCAGCCTTCCAGTATCTGAAGGGGGCCTATAGGGATGCTTGTCATAGAATCTTAGAATCACAGAATCACAGAATAGTTAGAGCTGGAAAGGACCTTAATGTCATTTAGATCCAACCCCCGGTCGTGAGCAGGGACACCTCCCACTAAACCATGCCACCCAAGGCTATGTTCAACCTGACCTTGAACACCACCAGCGATGGAGCATTCACAGCTTCCCTGGCCAACCCATTCCAATGTCTCACCACCCCTACAGTAAAGAATTTCTTCCTCACATCCAATCTAAACTTAGAATCATAGAATTACAGAAGAGTTAGGGTTAGAAGATTTAAGTCCTTTCCAATCCTAACTATTCTGTGATTCTGTGATTCTATGAATGTAACTCATTTTGTCGTTTGTTTCTTATGTACTCACATAATTCCATGCCTTTTCTCAGCAAAGTTGGTTATTAGTCCTGATTGGTTTTGTTCACTTAGCACTCAGTGATATAACTGAGATGATTAGACAAGAGAAGCACCTAAACTGAAAGGAACTCTGAAGGTCTTCTGATTCAAGCACAATTCCAGACTTCAAAGACAGTTCAGGTAGCTCAGGGTCTTTTCCATGTGAATTTTAAACATCTCCAAGGATGCCATTTCCACAACCTCCATGAGCAACCTATTTCAGTGATTGAATTTCATCCTCAAAGTGTTCAAGGCCAGGCTGGATGATGCTTTGATCAACCTTGTCTCATGGAAGATGTCCCTGCCTGTGGCAGGAGCTTTGGAACTAGATGAACTTTAAGATCTCTTCCAACCCAAACTAGTCTATGATTCAATGAGTCTATGACTGAGATTTTTCCTTTTAAGTGCTGCTTAATCTCTGTTCGCTGTTGTGCTTATGAGGAGAATTATGCTTCCTGTTCCCTGTAATCCCCCTTTGGGTGGAGTGAGACTGGATTATTCATTCATGCTGGATGAAAACAACTATAGGAAAATATACTACATAATAGTAGTCATCATCAGAGTTATTAATTCTGATTTCTGAGGTAAAAGTTTTTCTGCTAAAGAGATTTTTCTTAGGAAAAAAAATTAATGCAGACAATTATTGAAATAGTCCCTTTTTTTTTCTTTCTTTTTTAGACCTAATTGCTTCTTTCCGTTTTTCATTAAAACATCTTTTCTGTAATTTTTACCTGTAATCTTTCTACATCTTTACCTGCAATCTTTCTACAGATCTTGCAAATCTCAGTGAATCTCTCATCCAGATTTGTTGTACTAAGGTCTACCAAATAGAAAGCTGGCAAAATTAATTCTTCTGATTTCCATTTTGATAGTATTTTCTCAAGGAGATAAAATAATCCAGAACATAAATATATATTTGCATTATTTGCCTATTCAAATGTTTGGAGGAAATTTAGCATGAAATTATGCAAACTTGTCTGAACAAACACATATCTGATTTCTCTAAAAAAATTATGCCATATTTTCCAAGTCCTGGCATTTTTATTTCTAAAAGACTCCTTAAGATTGTTTGGATACAAGGTGCTAGCGGCTTACTTCTTAGGACTGTTAATCTCAGGAATACTCTGCAGACATAACCACAGTCTACTCTCAGAAGGCAAGTACAAAATGTGTGTCATTTCCATGGAGACACCATATGTTCTCCTGGACCTGGTGGAAGCATCCTTAATCCCGCTGAACTTAGAAATTCAAGAACAAGACACATGATGCCGCAGGGGAACTGAAGCTCGTCTTCACCTGGGAATTTATCCAAGAGTTTTGAACACCTTGATATATTATTCTTCTTTATTGAAGAGAAACTACAAGTAAATTGTAAGATTCCTAAAATAATTTCCTTTTTGTTGTTGTTTTGATAATCCAAAAGCACAGTATGAATGTGCATGCCAAGACCAAGAATTATCAGCTAATATTTGGAGATAGCAATATATTGTCACAGCACAGCTTCTCACTGATGACAGTTCAGTGTGAGAAGAATCTACTGCTGATTCAAAAGTAAGTCTCTTTGTAGGAAAGAAAAAAACCCAGAGAAGTGAGACAAAAAAGAGAAAGTCAGAGAGAAAGTTCCTTTAATTGATAATTCAGTCTCTCTGGGCATCTTTTTCCATTTGTTTTATCTAGCAGGCTGTGAAATACATTGTTCTCTCCAGATGAAAAGGTAAAGATAGACTTCACTGGAATTGAAAGAGGCATTTAATGAACTCTGCTGATGATAGCCCTGGTAATAGAACAATGGATTGTAGTGAAATATCTGAGTTGATTTGTATTCACAGGAGTTCAACTTAATAGCAGAACTTAATGTTCTACTACAACAAATTCAGGTTATCCATCCTGGATGTGCTTTCTAAGTAATAGGAAGCATAAAAGAGACAGGCAGTGTGGCAAAAATATTTTGCTCTTACATTGATTTCTTATTAAAAAAGGAGATATTTGCAATGTTCAGCTTAGATGCAAATGCTGAAATGCTTTCTCCACGAAGTGATGTATGATACAACCTCCCCAGAAAGCCTTGGAGCTATTCCTCTTCAGTATGCAAGAAGATGGAAAGTGTCATGGGGGAGTGGTATGACAACACATATGTTTCTCACCATTCCTTCACAGTAGAGTTTAACAACTACATATCACAGGAGGCACTCTACCCTTCAAAGCCTTAAATGACATGTCCCATCAAAGCCCTTAATGTAAACAATATGAGCTATTTTTATATTTCATAATGGAACTGCTAGCTCCCTTCCTCTTCATTCAGCTGCATAGTTGCTCTGCACCAGGATGGGTGCAGGATTCTCTCTGTATCTCAGTAGGAAAGGCACAGCAGCAAACTGTGTAACAAACCTGCTTTAATAATAATAACAACACAACTGAAACAGGAAGGGAAATATTGTTAGTGAGTGAATCTTAGGGTTCTTCAGGTGCTGGGAATCTCACTCTCTTGCAGCCCTGGACAGGCTTCAGATGCGTAGCCACAGCATGCTGTGCAGATCTCATCCCTGGTGAGGGTCACTCCTGCTCCGTACCATGCCTCCTTATGTGTAGTGTAGTAATCAAAACTATCCATCTTTTTTTGACAGCTCTCTTTCTTTATGCTCACCAGAGTAAGCCTCTGGAAATATATCTAGGAAGTGCATTTGGAGCCTTCCAGCTTGTTGCCCTCTGCTGCTACATACCTGAGGTCATGCAACAATTGCACATGCAAACCTATGTGCTTATCAAGCACAAGGCCCAATATGGCTGTCAAGGCTTGCTCAAGATCACTGACTCCTTGAACACAATGTCTTCCATAAAACCCATAGTGCAACATTATTTCTCTTTTGTTTCCCTTGAGGAACTAAGACAGAAAAAGGTACACCAGAAAGAAGAGCACTGACTGGAAAATAGACTGTGATGGGATGACAGCCTGTGGCAATTAGTATCTTTTTACTCTCTGAAGTCTAGTGGTGCCTGTAGTTTTCAAGTTTTACCATTAGTCTGCTGTCACCAAACATCTGTGAAATGAAAGCCGATTTGAATAGAAGATACCACCAGCTGTTGATGTTAGTCTGTTTTCTTTGGTGACAAGCAGGTGTGCAAGAGATCTACTTATGATGGGCTCTGTGACCATCCCCTCTGTGATGGGATCTCTGCTTTTAAAAGAGGTGGCTTATAAATGTTGTAAAGAGGAAATATGAGTAGGCCCAAGCACAAAAAATTCAGAGACATAGACATTAATATTCACAACAAAAATCTTTTTTCTCTTTTAAATATCATGTTCAGCACTCTAGATGTGTTTGTTTTCTGAGTGAAACAGGATAGTAAAATAACAAAGGCAGTAGAACTGCCAGAGTTTGAAGCTATGGTGTGATCAAGGCAGGGGGCACTGGAGACCACATTGGTCTCCCAATCAAAGAAATTAGATGCTAATTAGTAGACTTAGCATGCAGCCTTGCATTTTCAATGTTCTCATAAGGATGCTTGTTAAATTAGTAAATGAAGTTACCCAAAGGTAATAACTCGTTCCTCTATTCATGGGTTCCTTAACTGAGACTGCATTTTTTCTGCTTTGTGACTGTACCAAGTACTTGCAGCTTGAAGTGAATGAATAGTGCAGTTTCTCTGAATCAATTAGTTTCCTTCCCCTCAGGGGTACTGTGAAGATACAATCATGCATGCTTATAGTATTGTCATGAGTTCCAGACAACAGTGTGTGAAGAAAATACATATTTTTTTCAACAGAATGAGTTTTGAATAGTGTATAGTGAAAAAGATCTCATTGGAAAATAAAGAGCAAAAACAGATAATGAAGAGGAATGTCATTAACTTGTCTCCAGCTAGGCTGTACACTGAAAAAGGTAGAATGACCACGGGAAACATCTAATGAAATTCTAAGGCTCAGAGTGGATTCAGAGACAATCAACCTCAGGGTTCAAAATCTCATTATCCTCCGTGTAATGTTACTGGCTGTTCTTGACAGTTCCAAGATGTGTCAGATCCCTGAGGGCACTAAGAGCATTGGCCAACCTCACTGGTGAGCTCCATCCACCCCTTCTACTCATGAGTTTAGCCCCACTTAAGCTCTGTCCAGTGGTGTTAGTCCCTGTCAGCCTGTAGGTTTGTTTGTCTCTAGCTGTATTGTAGCATGCCTGTGCTTGGCCATGTACCTGATTGCTGTGCCTGAGCTGTGGACTGACTGCTTGGTTTAATCTCAGACTTGTCACCTGCTTTGAAGCTGATGGACTGGATCAGACAAAACATAGCATTAAAGGACTTGCCTTACATTCACAGAAGACTCCTTGTCTGGCATCAAATGTGGTCATGTTTTTTTGTTTTAATTTTCAAGTCTAAGGGAAGCGTAGTTTTCTTGGAGCTTCGGAAAGAACTATGTATGAAAACTACATAATCAAAAATTAGTTGCTTGATAGCAACCAATAGGTCCTCTTTGGACAACAGTACTCTTTAGTGAGCTGGAGGGCAAAATACTCTTCCTTGAGAGATGTATCAGTCACATCAAATGTCCTTCTAGTAATCAAGAAATTCCAGATTAGATTTCTGAAGATAACCAAAAGTCAGGGAGGAGCAAAATTTACGTTTATGACTTTGAAGGATGTTTTCAACACTGTATGAAAATGTGTTATATGAAACTGGAGTGTGCTTCAGGCATACAAAAAGCTCCAATCCACACTTTGATACTGTTCAATCACACAGTCTTTTGTGCCTCAATCTGTACAGAATCTAATTAGTTAAAATTAATGGTTGGGGCTATCATTTTTTGAAACATAATTCAGCACTTATTCTATGTAATTTTTCACAAATCACAGAAGCTCCAAATCTACTCAACAGGCAATCTGTACTTCAGCCAGCATAGGATGTGTATTTCTTTCACTCTTTGACAGGTAACCTTGTTCTTATCAGAAAACTTGAACAGTGGACCATTAAGAATTTATTACTCCTGAAGAAACTTGGCTGTGATAAAAACAGAAGGTAAAACAGACAACTTCCATAGCCCACAGGCAAAATCTTTTTGTCTTTTCTTTATGCAATTCATATGAATTCTTTTTTGTGAAAAATAGATTCTTCAAACTGAAGAGAATAATCTCATTATTCAGTTATCTTAATATTTTGGGGTTAGAAAACAGTAACAATAGCAAATCATAACTTGTCCTACAAAAAACAGAGTAGTTTGTACCTATGCATTCCATAAAGGCAATAGAATAGTATATAGGATTCCTTTATGTTAAGTGCACGTTGACACATGATTTCTCAGTTTAGGATGACATCTCCTTTTATTCAAAGTAGAAATACCTGTAAGTAATTTTTGTTTAGCATTTGCATAATATTTTTCTACAGTTTCTTCCAACTTTGGCCAATACTACAGAAATTTCTTAAGTAGGTATGTGAGATGTTATGTAATGATTTTCTACAAAGCTTAGAAAAGAATTTACCAGATACTTTAAATTCTCAAGATCCTATTCAAGGAACTGTAGAATACTTTATGTTGAAAGGACCTCAGAAGGTCACATAATCCAGTCTCTTCTTCCAAACAAGGCTAACTTCCATGTTGTACCAGACCTTGCCTTATCACATTTCAGAAATCTCCAAGGATGGATATTTGCCTAGAGAAGTCTGGCTTCATCTTCTCTGCAACTCCCTTAGGTAAAGGAAGACAGCAGCAAGGTTTCCCCCTCCCCCTCCAACCTTATTCTCCTTGACCTTATAAACCAAACTCCCTCATCCACTCCACGTACATTACACATTCCATCCTCCTAATCATCTTTCTCACTAAGACAGTTTAGCTTTACAAACAACGGCAATCCAAGATGGCTGCATGACACTCTGTCCTGAACAGCCAGCTCCCAGTCCACACTCAGATTCACTAGGAAGCCCTTCAGCCCAATCAGCAGCTGAAAGGTGGGCCTCTGGATGCACAACAAACCAGAGCCAAACTTCTATCACAAACTAATAAAGATCAAGGAAAGTAGTTATTTTTTTATTCATTTATTACATATGGATACAGAATTCAATACTAAAGTGCCATTTTGCATTCAGATAGCACAGAGCACCTAGAAGCAGCAAATTAAAGTGAGCTGCTCTTGATGTCTTAGCAAATTGCAGAAGGTGCTTTAAGGAGTATCCCATATCTAGCTTTGAATTTAGCCCTTCTTGGAGCACAAGCTCAACCTAGATGATACCCACAAGTCTCTTCCAAATTAAATTAGTCATGTTTTTTCTGTGCCTTGAGACACTCAAGAAAAGCTGTACCATACCATAACCTTCTCTGTAAAGATAAGAGCAACTGACTGGATGAAGGAAACAGCACTAAAAACTTTCTTAAATGGAAATAAAAGAATATAGATACTTGACTCCAATATTTAGAAACCGCAGGATGTTCCTAAAATACCCACTAACTTGCTACATAAAAATCTCTACCAATCTATTTTCCCTTAACTTTTACTCTGAACCCAGTCTCTCATTTTCATCTCTGTCTCACTCCCACAGCACAAAAGCCTGTGGATTGACCCAGTAAAAGGCACATCTCTTCCAAAATTGCATCCCAAGCCCTGCTATTTCATATCTTAGCTAAGAGCCCTGGCTCCTCTGCTCAAGTCCATTTTGTTTGCTCTCTCCTTAGCGTGATGAGATTTATTTTGTGGAATATAGAACAGATTCAACAGTATAAAGTAAAGAAAGTTTTTAATCCTACCCAAACTAGACTGTAGGTTGTGATATTTTTCTAAACTGACTGAAACCAGAAGGGAAGATCTTATGTTATTACTGGGAAAAGTATACGTGGGGAGCTGTCTCTTTTTTTGTTTGAAAGTGATGAGCTGCCACATATGACTTGACCGGAAGACAAGTAACTAAGATCTGAAGTTCCTCTGGGAACATGTCTTGGATTTAACTATTGCAATAAGCAGAATTTAAGTCTACCATATTAAATACTAACTCACTCTTGGGACATAGTCTGTTCCCACAATATCACATGAAATTACTAACAGGTTTTTCCCCTGTGTAGGCAGGGCAACTGATTGCACCTTGTAAACCCTCATAATATGCAACTTTTTAACCTTACCTTCTCTTTGTTTCCTCATACTTTTTATCTCCCCATTCACCTTGCACACTCTAGCTTCCTCACCCTTATCTCTTACCAGAAAAAAACCAACACATTTCTAGTTAGTTCTTCTTATTGTTCCCTGGTTTGTCCAATAGGTAATATTTCTGATATTGTTATTTAGGCCATTTAGCCCATACATGATATTACTAATATGGTTATCCAGCCACTGGGAGTCTTACAGGAATTTGCTCCCCTAATGACTCTAAATGTTCCTCTTGAATTTTCAGTGAAGTTTGACCACTTAGAATCATAGAATCACAGAATAGTTAGTGTTGGAAAGGACCTTAAGATCATCTAGTTCCAACCCCCCTGCCATGGCCAGGGATACCTCCCACTAAACCATGTCACCCAAGACTCTAACCAACACAGCCTTGAACATCGGCAACAATGGAGCATTCACAACTTCCCTGAGCAACCCATTCCAGTGCCTCACCACCCTTAGAGAATTTCTTCCTCATATCAAACCTAAACTTTCCCTGTTTAAGTTTGAACCTGTTACCCCTTGTCCTCTCACTACAGTCCCTCATGAAGAGTCCCTCCCC
>JASSUY010016177.1:0-24026 GCA_032466535.1 Forpus xanthops | reverse complement strand
GTGTCCCTGCCCATGGCAGGGGGCTTGGAACTAGATGATCTTAAGGTCCTTTCCAAACCTAACTATTCTATGATTCTATGTCCAGACTGGATTGGATAATCACAGTCACACACACAGCAGAAAAACTACATAGCTAGGAATCAATATAAGGAAATAAGGTTGAATTATGCCACAATTATATTTACCAGAAGGATACCACAGCTAAATATTCAAACACAGTTCTGCTAAAATAAGTATCATAATGTCTGGTACATCTTTTCTCACATTTACCTGATGTCAAGTAGAGATATATTTACATCTTGCACTCACTTGCTTTTATAAAATTGAAAGTACATATCACAGCGTTTTGCTGCTGGTAAATTATATTTGAGTTTTCTTCAAATCATAACATAAATGGCCAAAATCCTTCCTCCTCCTGTAGAGTTCTGACTTCCATTTGTTCTCAAGGAATGTATTTCAGAAAATAAAGCAGGACATGTTGCTTTCATTACAAGTGCACAATGTTATTTCCAGAAAAACATATTACTGGCTAATGCACACAGTTTGCCAAAATTCTTCAATATAACTTCTCACAAAATCCCATCAGCCAGTGCAATTTCTCCATAACTAACCTCTACATTAAATAGTCTTTAACAGCTCTCTACAGTATGGGGGGATTGTTGTTGCTGTTATTAGGTTTTGCTGTGGTATTAATTTCACTATATCACAGGTTAAACCAATATAAAAGTAAAAATAAAGTTTTCTTATACTAAGAACCTGCCACTGAAGGTAAAAGGTGTCCCTGAATATGAAGAACCCAAATGGTCCATATCTTATGGAAGGTGGATCACCTCTGGAGTTCTTCTGAAGCAATGTATTTTTAGACAAAACATGTCTGCCTGTGAATAGTCATTTACAGTCCTCCTTAAATATTATTTGCTACTTAAAATATTTAGCTTTTACATTCTAAAATCCAAAGAGCTGAGCTTGTCTTGCTGCTTATTTTTTTCAGAATCACTGTCGTCATGTAGAAATATTTCATGTTCTGTCTATGCCCTTTAATCACTTTTTCTTCCTCCTGCATTTGCATTCTCTCTCACCTCCCCTGTGTCTACTGTGTTGTGCTACCAAATAAATATTAAATATGTTGTACTCATTTAGCTCTTCTTAGCCAGGCATTCGATTCACATAACAAATACTTCTTCTGTGGGCAAATATTAGACAAGGAATATGTAATATAGAGTGTTATTTAGCAAAATATATTTAATGAAACCTATCAAGTGTGAGGTATAAATATTGACTTCTCCATGTGGCATGTACAGGAAGAAATCACTTAGTGGATGCTCCTGATACGTATTCTTAGTCACTGCCAGACTGAGAAGATAACTTGGTGAGCAGAGAGTAGGAACTTGCACAGTGGTGTTATCTGGATCCACTTTTATGGGAGTCATACTGAGTTACACTTTCATCACAAAGCATCTAAAAGTTACAGCTAAAAACCCCTGTATTTGATAGCTTGCCCATAGCATGGCAATCCCCCCAAAATCAAAACTATCTGTGAAAACTGGGAAAAGCCACCACCTTTAATAGTTATATATATAATATATAGTAATGGATAGATATAATGGATATGGTAGTAAAATTACAGACACAGTAATTCGTTTCACTTGTGTTGCAGAGGCCAAACAAATATTTTCTTTTTTTTTCACCCATAATGCAAGCTCCAAAGCCCTCTTATATCCTGCAGATATTAGGGAATTAGATGTCAAAGTTCCTTACATGCCCTTAGGATATCTTTGAATATAAATATTAATGTTAAAGAACAGCCCTCTTGTCCTTATTCCATTTATCAGAGATTTTCTTTTATAGTCAAATTCTATTTTTCAACTTCATTTTTGTTATAAAGTATTTATTTGGAAACAAACATCAGACTAACGCAGTTTTAATCAGTGCTAGATCAAAGTGCTGTTATCTCTGTCTACAGCCAGGGAAGGACTCCATTATATCACTTAAGCACCATTTAGAGCTGAGTAGGTGATTTATTCTTGCAGCATGTTAGAGAAAAGGGCAGGAGGAATTCTCTCTGCAGTACCTCCTGCTGGGTGGAGGCTGCCCTCCCACAACTCCCATGTCAGTGACAGATAATTTATGTGCCACCAGCCATCAGTGAGTGCAGTCCTATCAAACACAGGACCAGAGATCCTAAGTATAAAGCCAGGACAGCTCCAGTTAACTGCATTGCATGTTCACACTGTTGTGCATGCACAGCAAATCGTGCACATGGCACGTAGAGCAGACAAACTGAGATGTCCAAATGCACTGCAGTTGTGAGCCTAATTGCTATCAACATGCAGGAGAGCTTGCGTCCTACATGAGGATCACACAAGACACAGAACTTTCATGTTGGATGCTCTGTGTTAAAAGGGATATTTATCAATCCTAGCTAAGGAAAGGCATGGTGCCTGCTCTTCCCTGCCTTCTGTGGTGTGCTTGCTGGGAGCTCCTGAAGCACTGGAGCTGCCATTCTGACTGCTTTTCTGGTTTAGAGACCATTGGCAGCTCCTTGCAGTCATGCTCCCCCTTCCTGGCACCTTCCTCCTCTGCTTTGCATGGCCTTCTGTATAGGCTCCTCTCCTGCCTGCTCCCCATGCACCCCAATGTCTCTATGTTATCCTGGCTGCCCACTCAGCCTGGCACCTATGCCAGCATCAGCCTTGGCTGTGCAGAAGGGATCTGGGCATATCTGTCCTCTGTTGTCATTTCCACATCAGGGTAGGTCCTGGAGCGGGGCCCCTCTTGCTCTATCCTGATATGTGCCAACAGCCACACCTGCTAACTTTTCCAGGAGAAAAAGAAACTGATTTAGGCCATGAAGCTTGGGAAGAAGCGTTCAGTAACCTTCCAAAGTCTACTCATAGTGGACGAGCTCTAGCCAAAAGTCCTACACTATCATTCAACTTTCCTTTAACAAGACAGCTTTTCCTTTTAAAGGACAGGACTTTGGGGCAAAACCATCCTGTTCTGTCAGCAGGTCCAGTTGAGAATGGGTGAAGTATTCTGGCCATGAAAAACAAGCCAGAGCAGTTCAGTGGATGCATCTGTGACCAACTGCCCTCTGAACGGCTGACAGAGATGAGGAAGAGTCCTCTGGATGCTGTAGCTCATGGCAGGTGTAGAAACAAACCTGTCCTAGTACTTTGCTGAAGTTTTACATTGAAGTACATTCAAACACAAGAGGTAAAAAATAATGAGGTTTCCTCCTTAAAAGATTAACTGGGGGGGTTTTGATTTTGAATGATTTTCACTAATCCCTTGGGTTCGTATATGACTGTTAGTGTTGTCTGGTTTCCCAGGAGCATTAAAAATGTAACCGAGGCCTTTCTGCAATTAAAAGCAAGCCAATTTGCCACAGCTGTGCCCCAAATTCAGGCCCAGTAGCTGATTCTGCCCCTCCCCTCCGCACTACTTTTCCTGTTCCCACTGGGGACAGGACTGGAATTCACCAAAATGGTGACACTTCCATAACTACAGTACTTCCCGTCTGTGCCAAAATCCCGTCACCTCTGTGATGTTTTTAGAACACAGGGAAATTGAAAACACAACCTATCTGGAAAGGGGCATGGGTGCGGCAAAGGGTCCCTCCTGAGCTGCCATCTCTGTGTATCTTTATAGAAAATGTTAAATACTGTTGCAGTCAGCTTTCTAAAGTTTCGCTCCATGGCTCAAGGTTGAAGGTAATAATCTGTTAATTTACATAAAAAAAATATATCTACCTCTTGGAAAAGAATATTCAGTGAACATTTTACAATAGGATGTACAGAATTAGACACACCAACTCTTCCATATTAAGAACTGCACAAAATAGCAGTGGCAGTCACAGTAAACTGTAAATGGCAGTCATGATACTCTTTTGGCTATCATTTATTGTATAAGCCTCAGGTATTGCATGGTTGATTCTGTCACTCTTTTTCCCGTATTTTTGAAGGCTGTCTCCTGAAACTGCATCTTACTCCAGAAAATCTGTTACGCTGTCAGTCTACATGCCTGTTAATAGAGTGATATCAATGTAAAACTGGTCAGTTTAAATGTCTAAATTACAGCCAGAGAACTGTAATTCCAGTGAAATACCCAGGGAGGCACTTAGCATTGCTGCTTTCTTTTTGTACTCCTCTGCTATATTTGGAGTTACTACAGATTATACTACAGTTACTATAAAGTAATTTTTCCCAAGTGAAAAGACTCTTCACAAACTATTGTCTTTCTTCCTGTTTTCATTTTTGCCAGCAAGTCACCAAAACATTCATTAGGAGAGAGAAGAAGCATAAAGATTTATTTTGGAAACAAGATTCTGCAGCTGAGGAACAAGCAATCTTATTGTTTTCTGGCTACATTTTGCCTTTTCCCCAAACAATAAGTGAAACAAAATGGTGGTTTCTCAGCTATGATGATTTTAGAAGTACTGTATTTAATGAAATCTTTTTCATAAAGTATTGTACCTGTAGTCCTTGCGCTTTTTGTAGATCTGAGGCTTGCCAAGTTCCACTTAATTAGGAGGTCAGTCATTCCAGGACTGAAAGCAGTTTTCTGGAATATCTCCATAACAAACAACACTGGATAACTTAACTGTATGTAAGGACTTAGAAATAATAAGGTATTACAAGCCAATTTTTAACCTTGGGCTTTTAAATTTGGTGCATAAATATACAATTTCATTCCTTCCTCGTTTAACTTCACAGACAGTTTTAAGTACACAGCACCTATGAACATTAAATAACACTCATCGTAAAAGGCACTTTAAAAAGCATTCTGGTTTGAAGTAGCTCTTGCTGCACGCAGTGCTATCCGCCAGAAGGAGTAGAACACACAGATCTTTCCCCACCATTAGTTTTTCCTTAATTATAATAATGATTTATTGTACTTCTAAATCCCAATTTGGATTTCTGTTTCACTGCCACCTCAAAAGATGATGTAGTACTAGCAATGAAATAGATGCACAAGTAGAAGAAAGCATAGCCAGTAAAGGATGTCTTAGAGAAACCAGTAACAACTACTCCATGTCTTTAAATTTTCAGAAATACCCTAGAAAACTGAAGCAAAGCAAAGCAGAGCAAGAATTTTTTCTATTCTCAAGAAGATGAAAAAGTGGCCTAAAAAATACTGCTGATCATCTGTGCCAGATTAGACAAATAGCCTTACATGCAGGTGAGAAAGAGCAGGACAGCTAAAGAAAGTAGGAGTATTCTTCAGTTACAGGAAGGTAAAGTTGAAGAGATATGTTTCCTATAAGAAATCAAAGAGGAGATGTGTGATGCTTTGTATGTATTAAACTGTAAATCCATTAAGAGATTCAAATGCAAAACAAAAGTGAAGACCACAAAATACAATCAAAGTGGATCTGCAAGAACTCACATAAAAGATTGCACAAAGGTTTGAAATAAAATATAGACCAAAGCAGCCTTTGGGCAAATCCATTATGTTCTTAAGTAAAACAATTCTGCAAAAGTCTGCAGATGAAAGCTGAAGAGAAGCAAAGAAGAGCTAGGAAGAATAAATCACAGCAGAAATTTTGCAAGAGATTGCTATGTGCAAAGACTGGATTATCACTTTGAATATGAAAAGACTACATATTCTTTACAGTTGGAGGCAATGCACAAGTAATGCTATGTTTGAAGTCATAGAGAGACTTCTGAAATTAAAATCTAATTGTGTTGAATACAAACAAGCAAAGCTCCTCTCAGGAGTTGTGCTGTGGTGAATGTGAACTTCAAGCCAAGGCAAGACAAAATTTAGGAAAGTTAATGTTTGCAACTGTAAAAAGTGAAACACTGTGTGTTTTTATGACTGGAAATGTCAGATCTTGATGATAAAGGAAGTATGGAAGAAAAACAGAAGTCCACCAAGCGAAAATATAAGAAGGCAGATCATAATGAAATGGATAATTGAATAGAGAAGTAACATAGGAAAGGTAGCTTATCTGTAACTTTGAGGTATGTGGTTGAATATCACTCATACTGTCAGTGTAACTATATCCAAGCGCAGCTAGCCAGGTATCTTTTGTTTTGGTGCAAGAGACAATATCAAAGGTATGCCAGACAGCTGTCCTGGAAGCATGTAGTTTAGGAGCAGTTGGTAGAAGTCATTTGCCCAGCTAAGAGAGGATTTTGTCACTACTTAGTAAGGTGTTTAGGATTAATCTAAAGGGCAGACTCTAAAAGAGGCAGAATGCAGCAGCATGTTTCTAAAGGCTATCATCTCGTTTTCCTCTCCTGACTGAAATAAGTATAAGTCTGCTTTCTCTGAGAAACTTGGAAAGTGTCCCACCAAAGAGAGACAGACAAGCTTACAAGGTAGTGAGGAGCAAGCCTCTGGTGGAAGAAACTTGGGGGACCTTTAAAACCATTCAGTGAAGTGCAGCTGAAAACCTTCCACTTGTTGACACAACATGGATATGACTGCCAGAGGTATTTCAAACAAGCTGATCAAGAAGTCTTGACCTATAAGTCATCATCATACATCAGCACACTAGCTGCATGTGCCCAATGAAATCTTCACTGTAGTTTATGAGGGTGTCGCTAACTAGGATAAACACGCAAACTGTAATCCAGAGAGCTATTGCCTACTGCTGACTGGAGGCAAGCTCAGCACTAGGAGGTCTTGGCACTGAAAAGCAGTGTGCAGGGAGCTGTACCAAAAGCTTAGGAGTACTGGAGAAAAACCTGTCTTAGGCCATGGAAGAATCACTACAGTCATATATTGTCTTACCGACTGGCTGACTATGATCACGGAAGGAATTTCTGGGAAGGCATACTCCTCCAGCTGAAAAATCGATAAACCATCTAAAAATAACTAAAGAGACCAACCAGCTGTAGGGCAGAAAGACTGATACCTTCCTGTGGATATTGAAGGCATAGGGGACAACATCCAGCTGCAGTAGAGGATATTCACCAAGTTGACTCAGTGAACATCTTTAAAGGTACATAAACTGTCCTTATTAATCAAAAGAAGACTTTTAAATTAATGACCTGATTGGGATCGAAAGGGCTTTGTCTATGCAATGAACTAGTCAATCTAAGTCCACATAAAATTCCTCTAGCTGTGTTATGGTGGAAGAGTAATGTAGTAACACGTCACTATTTGTAAAATTGAGTGAGAGACTTTCGGTCTGCTCTTGTGTGTTGAAGAACAATGTGAAAGCAGAACTGTTTTAGAAGGACAGGTCAGTGTATAAGGAGCCCATGATGTTTGCCTTGTGCTTTTGCTTATGGAGTTAGGAGTCCTTCTAGGAATATTTAACAGAAGAGAGGAAAGCCTTCTTGACTCGCAGGGAAGATGAGGAAATGCTCATGAGCTGGATTGTCTGATTTCTCTTCTAAAGGGCTATCAGTGTAAAGAAATGCTCAAGTTACAAAGGTAAATTCTGTCAAATCAACAGCCAAGTCACTTAGTAATACCAAGGAAACTGGTAAACCCTAGGAGACAAGCTATTTGAATTAAGAGTTAGGATCACATACAAGGACCTCTCTATGAATGAGAATGCAAGGAACAAAGTAAGTAGTACTGTGGATCTCAACAATGTAAGATTTACTATTCTGGAAAGTCTTGTTTGTTGCTGATCTGAACTAGGAGCTCTCAGAAGACATGGTCTGAGATAAGGTTAAGAACCAACCTTTGTAGACGTACATCTGACCAAACTACGTCTAAAGAGTCAGCAGTCTCTGTTAAAGGATTGTTTCTTCTTTCTGGTTGTAGAAACATGAACCAATCCAAGATCTTTCAGATTGACAGTTTGTTCTCCAGGCTGTTTGACTTTGTAGAACCCTTTGATTTCCTCATTAAGTGTTCTCAGAGATAATACCTGTGATCCCACATGTCGAAGACTTGAATCCGACTTTGAACACCTTGCCAGAGATGTGCACTTCCCTAGGGCAGTTAAGACAACAGCAGCCATCAGAAGTGGAAAAACAGGTTTCCCACAGAAAGTCTATGCCAAGTCTATGCCAAGTAAGGGAAGTGGGTAGCAGCTAGTGAAGTTTTAGCCAAAAAAAAAACCGCTGAAAATTTGAGCAGAGTTTCTATCTCTATATATTTATAATTGTATGGAATAAAAAAAAATCTGTACTTCATATTATTGGCATTATGCATACATATAAATACGTCTATGTGTGCATATGTACATTCTGTAGAGGAGCTAATTTTGTAAAGGATTATATAGGTACAGAACTTTAAAAAAGGATATGGGGTCTTCCTCCAAATGGGCTTCTAAGATGGGGCCACAAAATCCTTCGACATTGAATGCCTGGAATGAGAACAGGGCTCAGTTTGTGCATCTCTGACCTGGATAATTTTGCTTCCTCATCAGTCCATGAAAGTGTAAATACATATGTAGATAGATACTTAGAAGAAAAAGACAAATTCACAGCAAACTAACAAAAAAAAAAAACCCAAACCAACTATAGACACAATAAGATCATAAAAATACCAGTAAAGTATGCCAAGAAAAGAACAGACCAGAACCTGATGCTGGAGATGAAAATGTTGAGTATAACATTTTCACATTATAACCCTCATTGATTAGAAAACGGTATCAAAATCAGTTGAAAGTGATTAAACATACCCTCCCCCAACTGCATTCTCTATTTAGCTCAATTAAATTACAGAGCACAGTTCTTGAAACTGAGATTGTAACCTTCTGCAGCATCAAATAGAAATCAATAGGACCACCTGGTTATGTGACCAGCTCTACTAAAACATGTGGAAATGGAAGTTCTTCATAAGTATCATAAAATCTCTCTGATAAAGTATATTTAACCAACCACAAGACAGCACATTATGTATTTATATAAAATACATAACAGCAAAATAGGAGCTGGAAAGGCAATACTGTCTCATAGAGATGGTCTTTGTCACACACAGGCTGCAGAAAGAGAGGAGGTACCCACAGAGCCATATTATTATTAGCTACCAAGTGTCCATTTCTTCTGATGGAAAAGAAGGAAATGTGTAAGATCCTGAATTTAGAAATTCCAAAATAGAAGAAACTGCAAAGAAGCCAAAGGATAATCTACTTGATATGAGCTAAAGATTATGCACAGAACAACACACATATAAAACCCAGATGCTTGCTTGCTTTACAGTAATTCAAGTGGAGGCTCCATAAGACAGAGAAAATCAAACCGACATTGACTGAAAACTGTTGAATACCCGTTCTTTCAGAGAGGAAAGGTGTACAGGTGGCTGGTCCTTAAAAGCTTTCAGCATCCTGCTTTCAAACAACCTGTTAGGGTCACTAATCATTAGCTGCCTGACAGGATGCAGGTCTTTCCCTCTCCCTTGCAAATTTCTTCACCCTTTATGTGATAGTTTAACTTTTACCTGTAGTTAGAACTCAATTCTTCTTTCTTTACAAGCACATAAGAATATGGATTAAGTTGCAAAATTTAATACACCCAAAAGATTAAAATGTTAGTGTTCACTTCCATGTTTCTTTTTTTCTTTGGCTGTAAAATGGGGATAGTAAATTTAACAGTACAACTCACATGAGTCATTAGGCTTCATTAAGATTTCCACAGATTGTATTATTTAGCTACCAAGTGTTATTGTTTTTATCTATCTCCCGCTGATGAAGGGATTTAGTATGTCTCTCAACGTATTTCTTATCGCTTTTGTCCTTTCTTTTAAACTCACACATTCACAGTTCTGTTTCTTGAAAGCTCTGAGTAATATGTGGGTTGATAACATATCTTGTGACTCTTCTAAGGTAGCTCCAGGTGTTTTATGCATACACTAAAATTAACAGTCTTTGGTTTAAATTACAGTACAACCCAAAATTCAACCTCCTTGGCTGAGAATCACAAACACATACACTTTGTCTTGTGATATGGAGGAGCCTGCAATTTATGAGTCTGGCCATCTAAATTCACATTATACTAGAAGCTATAGTTAAGTTTGTGAAGACAAATATTCGATGGTTAAACACCAGAATTAAGACCGATTGCATAATAACATTAATTTGACATTAATTTCTAGGTACAAAAGTAAGAGTTCTGCACTAGGTGCTTAGAAGTTCACCTGAATATTGAACTTCCATGTCTCAGCACATATTTTTCAATTCTTTCTGAACCACACTTCTGCATAATTCAACACACACACCCCACTTCCTGAATGCCATGACAAGCCCACTGTACTCCCTACATGTCTTTTCTCAAGTAATTGAGTTTATTATTTTGATGCCACTATGAAAAGGTACTATGGAATTTGTGCAGTGTAGTTTTCTCTTGTGCACAATAGTATTCTAGACTATGCTGACAATTTTAGGGCTTTAAATCACCAGAAGAACAACTAACAACTCTTTATGATACCACAAAATGCCTGTATTATACACTGACTGTAAAAGGCTGATGTGAAAATTATAGCTGAGGTTTTACCTCTGGGTTTGGTTTTTGGTTGTTTGGGGGTTCTTTCATTTCGTTTGTCTGTTTTCAGGCTACTTACAGATGGATTTTCACCACAACATAAGAAGTAGTGGCAGTGGTTGAGCAGAACCTTTCTTTACAACAGAAGTTAATATTCTTCAACTTTGGCGAATTTTGAACTCAAGGAGGCTCCTTAGCAAAACAAAAATCACAAAAATGTTTATCAAGCCAACCAAAACTTATAAATAAACATCTTCTTAAATGTTATGAGCTCCTTTTTCCTGCTAACACTGTTCTCTTTGCAAAGTTTGATCTAGTAAAATCTTTCATGAAGGAATCCATAGCAGGCTATGGGGATAAAATATTTCTCCTACTTCCTGGTTTCCACCTCAGCATTATCAGGCTGTGTTATCAGTCGCCTTTTTTTAACCCTAAAATCATCCCAATACGGAGCACCCAGGGATGCTCTATGAACCACTCATATTCCCAGTTGAGTTCCGTCTTACATACCTTAGTGGGCCTTAAACGATATAAAGATGCTACCGTGACTTTTCACACATTGTGCAGATCTGGGAGCATGGGTGGATGCACTGTTCAAAAACATCACAAAGCCCCACACAGGGCAGAGAACCTCTCTCATTTTAACTCCTCAGCCCTGTCAGGAGGATCCTGAGCAATCTCCTTGTAGACTGCCTCGGCATCTTACCAAATGCATGAGGAATGGGAAAGTAAATACTTATAACAGAGCTGTAAAAGCATGATCCAAGATGAAAGTTGGAAGCTAACATTCAAATCTATGTGCCTGAGGGTGGATCAGATTGCCCACATCTGGATTGCTGAGTAAAAGCACCTTTTTGACAGTCTTGAATCTAGACGAGATTTTTTCCAAATGCTGTTTTCCATCCCTAAATCTATGGGGCAAGCTACATACTTCATTTAGATGAGCAGCTTTTGGGCATGAATGACAACAACTGTTCATATGGATTTTTATTATGCAGATTAAATACTCTCTAATTACACATAGTGGAATACTTCATAACAGTCTGCTGTGTTATGTCAATAATCCATTACGATATGAATAGATGCTTAGTAAAACTTCTGCTGAAAGCAAATGAGTGCTTATAATCTTGTTGGAGAAAGCACAACAATCCTACTGACAAGAGCCCAATGGGATTGCAGGGATATAGTCTCACAAACTGCTCTTGAAATCCAGAGAAAGGTCCTGTGGTGCTAAAGTGACATAAATACTAATGAAAACACAGAATATCAAAACTAAACTTGACTTTTTTCCAGATTCATTCCTCATGTCAGTAGGAGCAGTTCCACTAAACCCCTGTGGCGCTTTATCTTTTGTTCCTACAAATGAGTTTAGACCTAATTTGTACTGGGTTTGTTTTCATCATATAGTTATTCATACAGTGATAATTTGTGAGTACCTCTCAGTTCAGATCTATAAGAGTGGTTCGAGAGAGAAACCAATTCTGAAAGAGGTTGGAGGGTATGGAAAGTTACCCACCCATGTTCTCTTTCACTGTTTGCTGTCTCCACCTCTGTGGCACTGAGCCAAGCAGGCAGGAACACCAGTTAGAAAGGGACAGGAAGGCTAAAAGGAGAAAGCATGGGGGTTGTTAAAAAAGCCACGGTAAGCAGAAATAGACATTGTAAAACATTGCCCTGACCTGAATCCTAAGCACATACAAACCAAACATAAATCAAAGATGAAGTTATTTGTAGTTTATATTGGCTGACCCAAGATCAGCAAGAGGCATTTACTTAAAACCAGTAAAACTCATCAACTGCTAACGTAACCATCTTGTAATTATGAAGGAATGGTAAACTGTGCAATCTTCTGTGCCTTTCCACCACCCTCTTGTCCATCCAAACAGGACAGTTTCTTGGGGAAATTTTCACAGAGCAGATTAGCTGCTACAAGGCTGATGATCATGGGATGTACTCCAAGAAATATTACCACCATAAATAGTTCTTTTTTTTGCTGGTGTGGACAGAGCATCCCAGATGAAATTTTACACTGCAGCCACTGTCACTTGAATTAGCATAATCCCAGATAAGCAACTTCAATGCCAAAATCTGAGTTAACTATGTTGTAACAGGTTGTGAATACACCCAGTGGTGATCTTGGACCAGATCACTTCTGTGAGCCAGCTAACAGGATGGCCCTGTAAGCAGCTGTATCAGCCTGATGTGGGGAGCAGGGAGTTTATGCTTCAGCAGGGATAGATGTCTGAAGATCAAGAAGCAGGATGAACACCAAGGGCAGTTGCTTCTTAAGTCAGCTTTGTTTTGGTTTTTGTGTGTGTTTGCATTTTGTGAAACTCTAGATCTGGGAATGGAACAGATCTCCAAAACCCAAACACAGTATGTTGTATTCAATTATAGTCTGGTGTGACTACAGCATGTATGTGCTGCCTCACCCCAGGCCATGAAGTATTCTCCTTTGCTTCCAGATCCTATGTGACTGCACTGTGCCTCTGTTGTAACCAAAGCATGCTTCTTCTAACCAAATATACGCAGGCGAAGTTTCCCAGCATTAATTGCTCTGAACAGGTAATGAGACAAAGCAGCATGTGTCATGGTTTCAACCCAGCTGGTAACTCAGTACCACACAGCCACTTGCTTGCTTCTCCTAGCTCCCCTCTATGGGTGGGATGGAGAGGAGAATCAAAAGAATGTAAACCCCAAGGGTTGAGATAAGAACAGTCCAGTAACTAAAGTACAGTATAATACTACTACTGCTACTAATGATGATAAGGGAAATAACAAGGGCAGAAAATATAAAACCAAAAGGGGAAAAGGAGAAAAAAAAAACCCGCACATTAATAAACACAAGTGATACACAATACAATTGCTCACCTACTGCTGACTGATACCCATCCTGACCTGAGCAGTGATAGATCCCTTCTGGGTAAGTCCCCCCTGTTTATATACTGGGCATGACATTCTGTGGTATGGAATACCCCTTTGGCTAGTTTGGGTCAGGTGTCCTGTCTCTGCTTCCTCCTGGCTTCTTGTGCTCCTCCTCACTGGTAGAGCATGAGACTGAGAAAGTCCTTGATCAGGGCAAGCACTACTTAGGAACAACTAAAACATAGGTCTGTTATCAGCGTTGTTCTCAGACTAAAGCCAAAACACAGCACTGCACCAGCTACTGGGTAGAAAATTAACTCTATCCTAGCTGAAACCAGGACAGCATGTAATTTCTGTGTTTTCAGTGACTTACCTTGCTTCCACACTTGACTCAGAGCACAGAGAGATGGCGATCGGTGAAACTGGGAATAGCCAGACAAGAAACCTTAGAGCAGAGAGTGATGACAAACTGGGGAGTGGGAGGCAAGGGAGACCAGATTTAGAGCCTGTTGGCTTCAGCCTGCTGGGAACACAGTGCTATTTGATGAAGAGCTGTGTGAAAAGGAGTGACTAAGTACTGCATCTTGCTGTTTAGAAAAAATATATCACTCATTAAAGGCTGCAGAAGAAATAGTCATAAAGTTAGATTTGCAGTCACAGGTAGCATCTGTTATGAAATCAAATTATATTGGTTGCAGGAAAAGGTTTTGGGCAGACAAACACTTCTTCAGGTATTAGATAGACTCATCTTCAACATTAGATGCAAGTGCTAAGATTTACTAGCCATGCCAGTCAAAACTTAGATACAACCTCGTAAAACACTGGAGTTACACAAACCCTCAGCTGTGGCACATCCTAATTTTTGTGTGTTTGATTCTGGAATCTCAATAACCTGTCACTATTTATATATGTATTATATGCCTGTATGCTCCCCAGAACTGCTCAGAGCAAGCACCAAAAGTTTCAAAGGAGTAAATTTCTGGCAATTCCTGAAAAAAGAGAAAAAAAAGTCTTGCTTTTTTGATAAGGTCACTGAGTGTATTATGCAAAAGCAACAGGGGAAAATGGACAGATGATTTGGCTGCTGATCCATCATTCATTGTGTTCCTCACACACAGCAGGTAACGCATGTCAATCGCATTTTATTAGTAGGAAACACACAGCAGTTGGGTGGATCTTTTCGTTGGCATTAAGATAGATCACGTTTTTGCTCTTACCTCATTAACCTTTATTGCTAGTGCTTTAGTTTACCGAAATAAAGTTTGCTAGTCTGCAATCCTGTGTTAATTAAATAGAATGTTCTGTAGGTTGTCTCATTTCACTGTATTACCTCTTTCACTCAGTATTGTAGATTGTTCCTCATTTTGAGTAAAGCAGTCTCCAGACGAAACAAATAAAGCTTATTTACAATCTAACAGCCATAAAGTCTACACAAACAAAAATTTACAGGTTGCTTGTCTTTTGATTTCTAAGTCTTTAGAAAAGCACACATGAACATGGCTTGTTCTGCAGGCAGGAACTTACTTCAATTTAATTAAAGTTGGAATTCCTACTGTAATCATATGAATTTCAGAGTTGGGGTTTTAAAAACAAAGAATACTAAATATTCCCAGACTCTCAGCTGAATCATGAGTTGTCAAAACTCAGCTGCAGAGCTGCATGTTCCACTGTGAAATTGATTTTATCACATGGCTCCACAATGCATCCTATGGGGTTGTTTTGTTTGGGATTTTTTTTCCAGTTTTTTTCCATGCATTTTTAATACATTGTCTGCTTTGGTACAAATTAATTTCCTTTCAGCAAATTCTGTCTTTCTAAAGCTGCTCTGACCAGTTTCAAACATCTGACGTTTAAATTTTTATCAGCCTTCTAGGGAAATTTTTTTTCCTCTTAAATGTGGATATTTTTCTGTTAAAATTATGCACTTCTGAGACACACTATTCAATTTCAAAATATGAGTAGTTTCAGGATAAAAGTAGATCTCTATCATAATAGAAAATATATCATTTTCTTACAGGACTCCATGCTTGCTTTTGTCAGTGGTAAATCAGTAGCAGGTATCCACCATTTAGTCATTCAGATTTTCATTAATAGAAGTAACATCTAAAGTTATTTTAGGATTGATTTGCTGCTTAAGCTCACTCAAAGACCAGGCACATTAATTCTTCTGACACCAGTGTAATTCTACTGTAATGTACTGTAATGTGTACTGTAATATGCTTAAATATTTGACAGAATCATGGCCCTACAAAGACAGCCCTATAGGTGGAGAATCCAGAAACATCTGAACTCTAATACAGTCAAAATTTTATTAAGAAAACTATTCCAGATGTGTTTCATATATGTGATATCAATATTTATATACACGTTATATATATATGTGTTATATATATTATATGGACATGAGAAATAAGCTTTTATTGTTACTTGCTTGAAAAGAAATATACATATATATGCTAGGATATATATCCACACATGACTACCTGAGTTTTATGTAGACTTATTGATTGTCCAACCATAGAGTTGCCAAAACACAACTATTTTTCAGTGAGCGGATAAACCACACTCCCTGTTTACTTGGATAATTGGCTAAATGACATAATTCAGCTTCATATTTTAGAAAATGAGGGGTTTCTATTAAATAATTACAGATAAATCATGAACCACTTGAAGGACCATAAACAATTAATAATGATAAATAGGCCTCTATTTGTTAAAATAGATGCAAAGAGGTATCTAGGGAGATGCTGAAGAAGTCAGTGTTGAAACAAATTTACTATAATCATAAATGTTCCAAAAGGGCCAGTTGATTAAATGAGTATATGATCTTTTTAAGAATTTCAAATGCAAACAAAGATGTGGGGGGAAGAACTGTGGTAGTGAACAGAAAGTAGCAACATGAGGTTACTCATCTGAAATGTGAGATAATAATGTGAGAAAGAGTAATTACAATCATAATTATCTTCCCCTCATACAGTTCGCTTTGCATATAGTTACAGTTTAAAATACATTCAAGAACTTAAGACACTGTTGTCATCAGGAGTCTGATATGCAGACGTTAAAATGGAGACTTTCCTTTAATGTCAGTGACTTTCAACCTTAAAGAACCTCTAGATTCAGGATGGTTAATGTATGGAATAATAGAAACCAAAATACGTTAAACAATACAAAAGAAGGATAAGGTAATAAAATAATAGCAACTTTTCCTGGTAGCAACACAATAACAGTATAATTATAGTTAAGTCGTGTGAGTATTTGTGGACACAAGTTAGGATAAAATGCTTCAATTAATACATTGATTAGCCTTTTCCTTCCATCATAGCATCAGTGTACACAGTTCTGGAGTTATTATTTAGCATGTGGACTTCAGAAAACAAAGTAATTTGTTTTCTATGGATTTTCTTCATGCTGGAGGACAGGGTTGTAGGAAGCCAAAAAGCTGAAGAGAGGTCTATGTTGAAATACGAATGTTTGAAATGTAACTCTCAAATAATGTGATCTTTCTGAGTCTGATGTGCTAAGCATAATAAATGAACAAGCACACAGCACTTTATGCATAAGCAAAAATAAATCAGTGCAAAGTCCCTGTAATTCATGTGGTCAAGAAGACTTATTAGACAAGGTCGAATTGTATGAAAATCAGTCTTCGTAGACTGAATCTGATTTGCATTAGTAGATAAATGTTTACCATAATTCCAAATCAAGAACAAGACTATACAGTAATTCCTTCATCCACGCTCATGATCTGTCATAGCTAGGGACATAGTGTTACTTATGTAGGCTGTGCTTGTTCTTGGCTCAGATAAGGGGAGCTGCGCAGAAATGCTGCTCTAAGCAGAGATACGTGAATCATTTTTGTCCAGCTTTGGGGGAAAAAAAAACTGTCCTGAGTTACCCTGAGGATATTTTTTAATCAATTTTTAAAAACGCTAACAAACTGTATTGTTTTGCTTTGTCTTTTGTATCCCTAATGGTGAGGAGAGCTACCCTCCAATCCTTATTCCCACTTGACCAGATGAGGAATTCAACCTGATCTCCCATTTCAGAAGGCTGACATGGACTTCAGTTTGCAAGTCATTTGTCATCCTGCAGCAGACCTCCTCTTCCCTCAGTTATGTGAGCTGCACTCAGGTGTACCTATGAATCTAGTCTGAAAAAGCTTTAGGAAATGATTTAGCAAATGCCAAACTGATCTATTTAGATGTGTTATTAGTTTTCTTTCTCGTTTTCTTTATCTGAAGCCATCTGCCAAATTCAACTCACACTTGCAAATAACTTTGGCTATAAAATATATATATATAACAAATATAACAACATAACAAAGTTTCCTTTTGTGGATGAATAAATCATTGAAAATCCTGAACCTTGAATCTAAACACAGAATCACAGAATAGTTAAGGCTAGAAAGGACCTTAAGATTTATTTATTCCCTCCCTTCCTATTCATTCCTGGTCTAGATAGAGGTCAAAATAGCTTGCAGTATAGTTGTAGCATAACACTAATCCCACTTCCTAAACCACTCTAAATAGTGCTGTGGCAGAAGGCTGAGGGCTGTTTCAAGTGTTAATTTGCAGTTCACCAGGAGGCAGAAAAGCCTTTGGTGAGAGGAACTCACATGAAGGAATCCTTAGGTAATTTTTAAGACAGCTTCAGCACCCAAAGCAGCCAGTCACCAGGTAAGGAATAAAACTTCCACATCTCAAGTACAGCTCGAATAAGACTTATAACCTCTTTACACTTTCTAATAAGCTTCCCCACATTGGGCTCGATGCTGTTTTTTTTCCTACAGTGGCTTTACACTGATGTAACTACTGATGGGAAATAGGGTTACTCTGGATTTCACCTGGCATCAGACCTCTCTGATTATGGTGCTCTCTCAACAGCTTTAACTTAGTCCTGGGTCACAGTCAGGCACTACAAGTTTGACTTTATCAACATTATCACCTGGAAAGACTGCACGCTTGCTCTCAGAGAAGCCAGAGAGACTGGAGGGTGCTCATCACTCTCAAAGGATGAGGTTCTTTTAAGCACCCACCTGCTGTAAATGTCTATGTTCCAAGCCCTGGGGGGGTTCAGCAGAAACAGCTATACTGAGGTTGCAGGCCTAACCTTTTACTAATTAAAAAGCTTTAAAACCTGAATTGTGACTCCATATTTTTCAATTCAATTCAAATAACAGGGCTTTTTCACATTTGGGCCAAACTTTAACACAAGCCGTCTGGCTGTGACACAAACAGTGGCCCCACGCCAGTGAAAAGCAGTATGTGCTGTGCTGCAGTCCGAGCAGTCTTCTTGGGAGGCTGGAAAAGCCTGGAACAGCTGTCTCGGTTTAATTTGCTTACTCCTTGAAGAGTTTTTCTAATACCACCAGTACTTACTGATCAAAAACATGGCAAATAATGAGAACCGACTTTAAAATAAACCAGAAGATAAAATGCGATTTTACAGAACGCTGGCAAACTGACTCTGGAGAGCCCAGCCCGTGTAGGAGTGCAAATGTTGATCTGACCAGTGCTTCCTTGCTATCTTTCCCATTTTTTCCTCTCTTCCCCTCACTGTCACCCCTCCCTCTTCACTTTTTAATTCTATGTGCTAAACAAAAGCAAAGACTTGCTAGTCTGACTAGCATATCTGACTCACCTCCCACATCAACCTCCACATAGTCCCTTGAACTGCCTGTCTCATGAACAGATCCACCTCCACCTGGTCTGGAGAGGACTCCAGTTCCATCTCTGACTAGCACTCCATAAGACACTGTTGGATTAAAGGTTTGTAATTAATGGAGCTAGAAATCACTTGAGAAAAGACTGTTCACACCTACACCCTGCAAAGTACACCCTATAGAACTACCTCTTTGTAATTAACAGCCTCTTTTATGTTGCTTAAAAGACCTTTCCCAAAGCAGAAGAATGAAATCATTTCACCTGTGAAAGCAGGCACTTTGTGAAAAGCAAAAGATCTGACATGGAGCTTAAGAATCTGGGCCATCTCTGCTGTTTTGCTAACAGTTCCTGTGCATCCTCTTCCCCATCCCACAGGGGAAAGCCAGTAGGGTTAGAGCAGAAGTAAAAGTCATCAGCAGGGCTGATAATGATAATTCCACCTACTTTCTGCTGAATGCAATCATCCTGGCTACATCCACGTGTTTGGTAATCACAACTGTTGCTGCACCCAGACTTAGGCATGCTAAGCCAAGTGGCAAAGATCAGGTACCTGCAAACAATCACCTCAGGTTGACTTTGCTTACTTTGGTTGTATCCATGCTATATTTTGGCAGGAACAAACCTGGGCTTAGCAGTCAATATGCTTTTGTACCACCTCTGGTACTCATATCATTTTGAAAGCATTGCCAAAACTGCTCTGCATTGGCTAGAGAAGACAGAACTCTGCCAGGTGTCTCTTTAAATGGTAAAACAGAAGAAGATGGAATATGGCTTTAACACCTGATGTCCGTAAAACCCTAAGAACATGAAATGCATGCCTTGAACTACAAGAGTACTGTTCTGGGTCCTGGGCAACTTAGGAGGCTAGGTTTTTATTTTATATTTCCCCTGCCCAGACACCCTCTGAAGACATATGTTCTGTTCACATAGAAAATTTATCCTTCAAAGAACCTTCCAGATGGTGACAGAGACTTTAATCTGCTCCACCCTCCAGATTCCCACCTTCTGGGCAGCCAACACAACTCTGAGAGACAAGCTTTGGAAAAGAGAGAGAAGAAACCACAGAGGAGATGTAATCCACAGAAGAGATGTAATCCACCTGCTGAGGGCAGGACAGGTCTCATAGGTGTGTATCGAGTATAAGTATAGAATCGTAGAGCAGTTTGGGTTGGAAGGGACCTTAAAGAGCATGCAGTTCCAACCCCCTTTCCACGGGCTGGGACACCTTCTGCTAGACCAGGTTGCTCAAAGCCCTGTCCAACTTGGCCTTGAACACTGCCAGGGATGGGGCAGCCACAGTTTCTCTGTGGGTTTTTTTTCAAATACATGGTAAAATTTACATATAGGTAATTATTTGCCTAAATAGGAAAACCAGTACAAATTAATAGATTAAATTATTCATCTGTTTTACAATAGAGAACAGGGATTCTACTGACAAATTAAATACTGGAATTGATGGTTTCCTATTTTTCCTAAAGTATCAGAGCACAGGAAGAAATCACAGAACTTTCCCCAGACTTATACATTTGAGAGACTGTAATTGCACTGCTGAAATGTTTGCAGTTCAGCCCCACTGCTTCCACTCCACCAGGCAGTGAATGAGCCCACCGTTAAATGTTTAAGACAGGAATACTTTATCCTTTTATTTTTTTCTTTTTTGGCTAATCAGGATCATTCTGGTTGAAACCCCACATACCTCTCTAACAGCAAAACTTTTGTTCAGATATCTTTGAGCTTCTGCCATCTCCTCCAGATTTTCTGCATGGCTTGAGTGGGGTGGGCTGTACATTCAAACCATGTACAACAATATTTCTTACAGATGTCAAACATATGCAGTAAGAAAATCAACTGTACAGCAGGCGTAGTGACTGTGTAAAAGTTACTTTTATGTTAAAAGAATTCCCTTTTTACAGGGAATAGAAAGGGCAAGTAAAGGACTTGGAGCTACAGAAAAAAATGTACCATTCCTTGCTGTCGCATTTCTGCTGTGTTCAAGGATCAGGACTGCCCATGCACGGCCTTTGAAAAGAATCATAACAGCATCAAAGAATTATGTGATTCCATCAGGAATTTCTTACTACAACAAAATACTCTTATAAGGGTGGTTTTTGGTTAACCGCTCACTTCAAGTACACGAGTAACTCTTTTTTTTTAGGTCTTGTCTTACTAGATGCCAAAGTGTGTTATCCAATTGTTCTCTTTGACCATAACTGTTTTTAGCTTTCCTTCCTTTGGTGACCAACAGGTGTGGTTGCATTTCTTCATATTCACCTGAGAAGAGAGTAAGACTGGAAGCAGCTGGCTGGGGAGGCAAGGCATGCTTTTACCTCTGATGGCTGTAAGTTCATGGCCTTGAGTCCTTCTTGAGCCATGGGAACAGTGACCTTGGCCTGGCACTCTCTAAAGTCTATACTTGTTGGAACAACCTGTCAGAGTACAACCCCCCCCCAAAAAAAAGACAACCAGTGCCATATGGGCTTTTGAGAGTGACTGCAGCAACTTTAAACCAAAACTTGTGGCTGAAGAGGTGGAGCAGAGCAGAAAAAATAATGTGGTGTGTTTCCATGAGTGGATAAAGGTATTGTTAATGTTTTTTCCATAGATTCTGAGTGAAGGTAGCTCGATCTTCCTGCCTTTGAACCTTGCGTGTGGTCCAGCTTTTGCTGGCCATTCAATCTAATCCTCAGTTTGCCACACACACCTTAGAATATTATGAATTATGTGCTCCCTTTATAAAGGGTCTCTTCTGGCTCTGATTTAGCCCTTCATCACTTTGTAATTACAAAACAGGGTCTGTATTCAGCCTTACACTTTACTGTTATGTTTCCAAACTGTACACAACTTGCACACTATACAGTTGAATTTTGTTGCAAATTTCTGGCCCATCAATTGTTTTTTTTTTAATAATCAATTCAAAGACAGAGACTTAATTTTTGCAATATAATATAATTTGTATGCATACATGTATTCCTTGACCCTATCACATGTCTTCTGGGTGCTAACATGAAGGCTGTAGCTCAGCAGTGGTGTTATAGGAGAGCAAACAACTTGGTGCTACATATTTGTGCATTCGTCTAGCAAGTAATTGCCTACAGCATATGACTGACACCTGTTTCATTCATACTGTCTCGTAATTAATATCCCACTGCCTGTTTATACTGAAAGCTTGTCTGCTGAAGATTAATTTAGAAGATTGCACTTGAAAATGTGGCATTCCTCCTGATGAAGCAGGCAGGAAGGCAGTGCTGCTGGCATCTACACTTTTGCCCTACGTGTCTCAGTTCTCATTTAGCCAAAGAACAGAAACACAGCCTTCATCATAAGACCCTATGAGATCACACCTAATCAAGATGACACAACTCCCAAGCACGGATTATGGCATACTTACAGAGAACTCTCAAGTCACTTCATAGCGATTACAAATCAAAAGTTATTCAAATACAGGGAAAAATGAGAAATTTATCAGTGTGTTTGAAAAAAATCGGAGCAGCTCTCCTGAGTGCAGTGAAAAAGCCAGATCAAAGCAGTAGTTCATGAGTCAGAGCCAGCTGCCAGGACTGTTTCAGCTGGCATATTACCTCCCGAGCACCTCCAAATGCCCAGACACGTACTCTGTAAACTGTCAGCCTGCCCGTGTCGGAGGAGAACCCTGCTCTGATGGAGCTCCAGAGATCAGCTTACAGAGATGCCCCAAAGCTGATATTGGCTCACAGCACTGAAAATGCTAGCTAGGCTAAGCTAAGCCAGCCAAGGCTGGATATTTAATAAATGACTGGCTTACTTTCTGCACCTCTTTGTCACCTCCAAATCAAGAATTATTATAATCTTTAAAGATTATTTATTATTAATGCAACCAGAACTCCTGTTTAGAGACCAAGACCACCTGGCACTAACACAGAACAAGACAGTCCCAACTCCTTACAAGCAGAGCATGTTCCCTGGATACAGTCTTCTAATTGAATGAATATCAACAAGCTGACTTCCCTTTCTCTGTGTAAATCCCATGATCCAAAGAGAAGGAAAAGGGACCCATGAATTATCTGTATTTTGCTGTCAATGGTGGAATTTTGCAACCAGTGCAGCTGACAGCAGTCGGACGTGCTGCAACACTGCTGTGCTTGTGGAAGAACTAGGAAATACTAAAAATGCACAACCTGCCCAATAGTTTTTGCATATTTACGCTCTTCAGATCTTTATTTCTCCGAGGTGGCAAAGGACATATGGTGAATCGACATCAAATTTAGCTCTTTATGTGCAAACCATTCGGTTTTTATTTCCTTTTGCCAATTTAGTTGGAGGAACATGTTTTACATAGTCACAGCTAAGAGCAAGTGAGTCAGTTTGGTCTGATGCTAGTAAATCTGTCAGAATCTCACTAACAGCTATTTTTTTTTTACCCCAGCATTATCCTTGGACAAATAATGGTTAAGCATTTTATTCTTCCCAGTCTCTTTTCCTCTCTCCCCTGACCCCACCCCCACTCTAGTAGCTACTGCACTCCACTGTGAGCTTGCTGTTTCCTCCTCTTCTCTACTTAGTCCCAACATCCTCTTCTATCGGGTTTTCTTTCTCAGTTTCTCTCTCTTGCAGGGTGCCCTTCTCACTCTCCTTAAAAGTGAGAGGTCTTAGACTGCAACTAAGTTGATAGAGATTCTTTCATAACTTGTTAACAACAAGAAATATACCTTTGTTTTTTGGATTCTAATGAGATATGGGTAAATAAGGAATTTGCATTATTTTATCTCAGGGCTCAGGCTTTTCTGAAGTTTCCATTTCCTAACAACTGTTCTTTTGGTATGCTATAAACAGAAAGCTATTATTTTGGGACTGTGACATTATCTGTACATCAGTAGACTACATGACTCCAGCACCAAACAATGGTGACCATGGTGGTAGTGTTTAGTTAAAATAAGTTGCAAATAAGAGTGTTTCAAGTATATGTCTGGTTTTATATTTTTATATCTGAAGGGGGCCTATAGGGATGCTGGGGACTCTTCATGAGGGACTGTAATGAGAGGACAAGGGGTAAGGGGTTCAAACTTAAACAGGGGAAGTTTAGATTGGACCTGAGGAAGAAATTCTTTACTGTAAGGGTGGTGAGGCACTG
>JASSUY010016176.1:0-43205 GCA_032466535.1 Forpus xanthops | reverse complement strand
AGCTAAAAATCCAAAATGCAGTGCTACACCAGCTACTACTTAAAGAAAAATGACTGCTGCCGCTGAACCCATGACACAATGCAGCGACACTTTCTTGTCATCCAAAGTATCAAAGTATAAAAGTAGTCACTAAAAGTTTCTACCTGAGACTGAGAATGAATTTACAGCAACATTTATTCCATCTTCTCCAGGCATGCAAGTTTGTGACTGATTTTCACTTTGAAAGTATCCCACGTGCAATATGTATATGCACACCTTGGTCCCAAACTGGAGTTACACTGGAGTGAAGCATGTCAATGTTTGTCTCCAAATCATTCGGTTAATTTCAGGTAGCTCAGACCTGAATTTTCTACTGCTGCCATTGCTTCTGCTACCTAAATCTTAAAAGCAACAAGTAATTTTCATGATTTTCACTGGATCAAATGCCAGATTTTAGCTAAGTTTTCTATCCTTAGCACTGAAAAATAGCTGAGAAGAAAAAAAATCTTTTAGTTTTTTTCTAAAGGGATTTCTGAAGCTTCCACCTACCAAACAGATGGTATGGATTAGACACGTGTAGTAAATGGTGTGGAATCCTGACAGAACAGATGCATCAGCTTTTTCGTAATGACACATCACTTGTATGGTACATGATAACATTCAAACAAAAGACATATCTATAAAAAAGACAAAAAAAAAAAAAAGATTTGTTTGGAACAATAACTGTGGTTAGATATGACTTTTACTTGAATATTTCTTCTTTATTCCACCTGCTAAGTAGTAAATTTCTATCTTCTTTACATAAAAATATTGAGGAGGGGTGATCCTATAGAATATTTTTTATAACAGAACTATTTCCTCTTCACATAAACCAGTCTCAAATCAATATCCCACAGTCATGATACTTCAGTTGTTCCCTATTCTCTTAAGACTGCGAGTGTGACTGAATGGATAATCTTTGACAGCAAAATGTTTCCATGCGTACCCAAGCTTTTTAATTAGATACAGTATTACAGATCTCTAAAAGTCAAAAGTGTTCTCTGCATTTCTGAACACCTAGAAACCAAATCAAATTTTGCTAGCTGTCTTGTCTGTCATTTTAGCAAAGAATCATAAGAACTCTTGTAAGATCTTAGAACTTGTCAATATTTTATTAAGAAAATGCATCTATAAAATAAAAATACTCTGCAGTTTTGGAGGCTTCAAAAAATGTGTGGGATGGGAAAAGTGTAACATTATGGAGCTCAAAACTTTCCACAGGGGTGCATAGGGAAGTCTGTGCTGGAAAGAATGATTTGAAGTGAACTCACAACCATAGTTCTGAGTCATATTTATGAAGGCTAATTTTCCTCCTAACATCCTTAGGAGTAATCTCAAAAGATTCAGTCACCAGATAATAAAAGAGGGATAACCCAAACAAACCAAAAAAAAAAAGTAACTAACAAACCATGAACAGAAAGAAATAGGTTCAAAGGAACAATCTTCACCTAAATTCACCATATTCCATATTTATTCTCTCTTTGTTCCTTTTTATTGTTTTTTGCCTTCACCCCAAAACCCATCATGTCTCTTCCATCAGCAAGTGCTTAGTCTCATCTCTTCATTTAAGCATCACCCCCAGCATTTTTGAGGGCTCCCTTGCTTTTTCTGCCTTCTTTTGACTTTCTGTTTCTTTTCCTTTCTTTCTCTGTAAATCTTTTCTCAACAACCTTACAGGCCACCCAACTGTGCATATTCCTCTCTTTGAATTCATTGTGGCTGGAATCCTTCCCAGAACCAGTGGGTGTATAGATGTGTTTACAGAAAGGGAAGGAATGAATGAGCTCAGTATGTTTTAGAAGAAATGCCAGTACTTTTTTTCTAAATTTTAGTGTCCTGTATCAGAGACAATAAGAATCAGCTTTCTTTAACAAATGGGAAACCATAGTGTTACTGAGATCATCAACATGAAAATGAAGTGTGTAACTGATCTTTCACTTTTAGTTCATAATTGCTTTGCACACCACAGAAGCTTGTGATTGACATACTGTGCCTATGAGATTGTTCATAACTTGGCTATTTGTTGCTGGAAACACACAGTTATCATTTTATGGCTTAAAATAGTGAACTCACCAACAAAAATTTAAATCTGCTTGTGGGTGCTTAAAAAGCAAAAATATCTGTGGATTTTGCCTATTGCTCATTCTCTAGTAGCAAACTTCTCTTCTAAGAATTTGTTCTGCTCAAACCTGAACTCTGTTTTGCCACATTTGGTCTGTCTGTGCAAGTAACAAAATTACATTGGGGAAGGGAGACTGCTTTATGTGACACTATCTAGGGGATAAGGCCAGCCATCAAATGCACTCATTTATCCAAATAATGGAGACGTTTGCAATTCTCCTCGTATATTATGATAAAGTAGATGCTGACAGAACAGTATGGGAAGGGATCTCTTGCCACTTACAAGATATTTTAAAAGCTGATGAAGTTTGACCAGCAATTCCAGTTCCTGTAAGTAGATTTTATTTTTAAGTGAGAATTTTTACTTCTTAAAATATTTTTCCCTTTATGCCAGTAAGTGGTAAGCAATTAATGCCAAGATAAAAACAGTTAATGGAACTTTTGCATTTACTGGGAAAATCACAAAACAGCAAACATGACCTGCAATCTAGACATTCAGTTGTGTTTCTGCAGGCGTATATCTTTGATTTTACTTTGCTACTCTTTTCATATTAATGTGTGTAATTGGTTTTGTTTACATTTTTTAATATGAAAATTACTGCAATATAACTTCCTTGTAATGTATAGCTACATATTATGACCATTTGTAGCAACTTTCTTTTTCCTAAGCATCACATTATTGCAAAGGTATAGTAGGCACAATATGAATGATGCAATATAAGCAGTCTAAACTCATGAAAGCAAGCAATTCAGTCACAGAATTAATGTTTTGTTTAAGTAAATGAACATATTGTTAAGCAGTGTTCAGCTGTTAGCATAGCAATACCTTCTGTATATTACTCTTGAAAAATTTAGTCTGGGGGCAAGGCTGTTCATTTGACAAATATTAACCAAATAGTGAAATATGACCAATTTGTAGTTTCTGAGTCTATATATACATGCAATTTACACAGTCAATAATGACTGATGTTTAATTGTGATAGTTTTAATTATTGTGACATACACATTAGCATGTTTAGAGGAAAAAAGTTATGAATTTTTAGAAAAAATTTGGAAAAAATTTGAGATCTTTTCTTGCTTGTTTTTAAGATAAGTTCAAGTTCAGGTTCAATGGTAACAAAACCCTTTCTGTAGATCAAGAAATACTCAATGGCTGACTGAGTTAATCCTTTTTAAATATAATAAATAAAAAATGTGAAAAATGAAATCACATAACTGATAAAACTAGAAAAGAAGGAAATCAAACTTTCGTGGCTCCTGTTAGCATGAGAATGAATGTCGTATATGTTCAGTGATTATACATTGGTAAAAAATAACTGAGAAGAGTGATCAATATTAACACTTCCATGAAGATATTTTATGCAGTAAGACTTGAAATGAATGTTTATGGCAACGTTTCTGTACTATGTTTTATTGACAGTATTGCAATTTTCTAAAATTGTTTAGTTTCACTACCTTTGCATAATTCAAGATTACCTCTTTCATATTTAATCTTTGCAGTAAGGAAACTTGAAAATGCCAATTCAACATTCCCTAGAGTTGCTGGCAAGGACGAGATAACTGGAGCCAATTGGTACAGCTCATGCCTTGATATTTTTGAATCTTTCAGTGCTTCAGTATCATTTTTATCTTTCTTCAACAGCTACCCTTGCAAATGAATATATAAATAGTCTATTTTTCTTTGGCTGGGCATCAAAAAGGGATGAGTACTATTTTGAGTAAGTTTTTTGAGTTCTTAAGATATAAATCAGTTTGTTTTCTCTATCGGTAAAAATAGAAATAATTTTTATTCTGCATTGTGTCATGGTTGACTGTTTTCTATTTGACATTTTATGTTGACATTCTCTCTTCTGTTTGTTAATTTCTGAGAATAGCAGCTAAAGTTAACATCTCATGGGCTTACTTTATAAATTATTTTCCACAATTTTCCATGCTTTCTATTTAAATTCTGTCAAACCTATTGCGATTTTTGAGTTTTCCAGATGACACCTCAGCCTGCTAGATCTTTATAGAAGATCTCTGATACTAAAGCATTTTGAAATTGCCAATTTGTCAGGCTTTAGAGCAGCTGTTAGTTCCCATCAGTTGTCAGAACCTGTATCAATTTATATTGGCTTCTCTGAAGGTCTTGCCATGGTCTTGGCGAGCATCCTACAGTTCTAAATTCTGTTTCAGTAGGCTGTACATTCAAAGTAATCTACCTGATCAATCTATCATAATTTCCAACTATTTATTTGTATGTACTTATATATTTATATACTATGTTTTCACCACAAAACAAGCAACACTCAATCATTTCACCATGTAATTTGCTACTAGATTCAAAGATATCAAGAACTGAACTAAATTTAGAAATAACATCTGGTTTTTTTTTTCAATTTGTCTCCAATATGCCATTTTCTTTTCTACCTTATAGACTTTTCTGGATTTTTCTCTTTCTCTCTGTAGTAAATCAAATGGTCCTTTCTGGCCTTTAACTTCAGAAGCAAATCACACTATCCTCTTGATGACTTTTACATTCTTTGTTTTAGAGAGTACAGCTCAATGTGATGAGTATCATCTTTTAAAAATCAACAAAAGTTTCAAACACTTAGACAAATGCTGTTCCCATTGCAATACTCTTCAGAATAATTTACCATAAGCAATGAAGTAGGTATTTCTTTTGAGTATCAAGCTGGTCACAGATTTTACCCTTGGAAAATTAGGCTGTTTCTTCAGACTCCCTTCTGTATCACACTGCATATGTTGGTTGATGTTTTAGCAATGCACAGCCAGGTTCAGATACTGATTCAGAAACCTAGGTTTATGCTTTTGTGATAAAGTATAAAAATGTGCATATCTGTATCAGACAGGGTTTGATTCAGGTACCTACACAATTCTAGAACTCAGCTCAACTACCCTACTGTGTCCTGGCCTTCAACTGTTATTCCACAAAGTGTCCTGCAGAAGTCACAAATACCAGAGTGCTCCTATGTCTATGATGTTGAAAGCTGCAGCTGTTGACTGTGGTTTTGTCATATATTTATCTATCTTTATGACACGCCCTACTTTTTGAAATTCTGTCTCTACTGCTGGTGAATAGGTGAGTGTCCTCCCTCCATGTGTTACAAAGTACTGCTTGAGCATTCTGAGCTTCCATTACCTGTAGTTCGCTTGAATGCTCTTACAAGCACTAAAAAGCAGAAAAGAAATTTCTGGACAAGTTCTTTCCTTGTAATTAGTAAATCTTTTCTTCACTTTTTGAAAGCATATAAACATTGTATCTATGTAGCTACCTGTCTTGGTGAAATGATTGCCTTTACTTCTTAGTGCATCACGTTCAGTTAATAGCATAACTCATTTTTGTAGACCTAAATTTGAAATATCTCCTACTGAAGTATGATCATTTTCTCAGTTTTGGAATGCAACAATGATGTGTAAGAAGAAGCAGGACTCATGAAGATTCAGAATTTTCAAATTGTCTTAACTATGCAACACATGACTATTAAAACACACTGATCAATTGACAGTTTTGACTACATACTTGCCTTCTGAAAAGCATTTCTTAGCCTAGTCTTTTTTATTTGTAATATGTATCAAGCAGTCTCTATTAAATGTACACAATGGACCCTATTTTAAGATTTACAAGGTCGTCTCAGTGATATTTCTACATATACAAATAACGTATTGCATTTGTATACAAATTAACAGTTTTAACCTCATATTTTCATTGAAAAAAATGTATTTGAGATTATGCTTAATGTCAGTGTTTCTTCACAGATGCCCAGCTGCAATAAATGCATGACACCCAAGATATTAAATTGGTAATGAATTGTGCTCTTCTTCTTTGCTTAGTCAGCAACCACAATGATAGGTGAGGAATAGGGAAGCAAAAATATCTGTGTTTTAAAATAGTAAGTATGGCTTGTGACTTGAATTAAATACACCGGGATATAATAGTTACTTTTGTTTGTATAGTATCTACAACTACTTATTAAGGATAAGAAAAACAAGCTATGAGAGACTGACCTTAGAAATAACTTCTCTGAAAAGTAGTTCTATACAAAGTCTCAATATTGGGAGGCTGCTTTCTCTAAAGCTGAAAGCTGTCTCCAGGTAGTTGCCATTATTATTAGTTATTTTATTTAATGTCCATTAATAGTTTACTAGTGAAAATAATACAGAATATAATAAAAAAGCCTGAAATAATAGAGTGAACCAAAGATAATGCGAAGTGTAGGCTGCAAAAATCTGTTTAAAAGAATTTCCATTTTTTTTTTTGTTGTACCATAGTTTTCATGTAAACTGTTATTTGATATCAGAAAGTGCATTTGTTTTTAAATTAAGTGAAAATTTAAGAAAAAAAAAAAAAAACAAACCAAACCAAAAAACTTTTAAAATAGTATCTAAACTTCATCAAAAGGAAGACACAGAAGATGGATAATAAGGAGTTAAATGAAAATAGTTCAGGTCAATGTGAGAGTAAGTAGGTACATGGTGTGGCAGATTAGAAACAGGAAGGTGGCACAAGAATTTGAAAACATTGGGGAGGCTATGTCTTAACAGGAGAATAAGGTGGGCAGCTACAGTACTATTGCATTAGCCAAAGCCTTAGTAAAGAAGCTAGTTGCACTCTTTTCTACGTTTCTTACTGCCAATTTAAACTTATTTCATAGGTTATTTTTGTTTGGTTTTAATTATGAAACAATACTAGTCCTGAGAATTTATTACGTCAGTATCATAAGATTGCAGTTTGTTTGGGTTTTTTATGTTGTATTTGAAGTAGCTGTCTTTTTGATGTTAATCCTTTAAGAGTCATAATTTTAAGCATTCTCAGCAATGATGTGGTGTAGGCATGCACTTATTTTTAATGAAAGTGCAGTCTGGTGTAGTCACGTGACTATAGGAACTGGGCCTAATAGAAAAACATCACATAACATGAAACTAGGGAAAAGATTGTGAGAGTTGGCATAGTACTTTTGTTTATTTTACTTCTAAAAACATTAATAAAAATAACCATTAATCAAACTAATCAAAGTCTGCATGCATGGTCTCATTGTCCCTACAGGACATACAAGCAGAACCATTTGAACTTCCATTAAAGGAATCCTCTGGGAAAATACTGCTTTGGAACTGCTTTAGAATATTTAACTCCAGAATAATAGGTCTTGCTTTGAACTTCAGTACCAGTATAGGTTATATAGCTTCTTCTGGCTTTCTAACCCCTTCTTGTAATTTCTGATATTGTGAAATAGAGTGAATTTCCGTTGTGAGTGCATTTGGTTACATTTATGTTCTATGTTCAGTACTAGAGCTCTTCCTGAATTCATATTCTGAAACTACCAGGATCAGAAAGGAAAAAGAAACTGGAAATTTTACAATTTACTTGATGATATCCGGCTCTCATTTGCAATTTAAGAGTTGTGATTGTGAACATTTTACCTTTACCAAAAACTCTATGTTTTTTCTTAGTTAAAAAGAAGACAAAAATCCGCTGTAACAACACAACAGCAGACCTTTTGCTGTTTAACTGACAGCGAGCAAGAATTCCTGTTTCATTACTGAAATAAAGAGAATATAAAACATCAGGACATGCTACCAATATGTACTACAGGAAGAAAAAGAATAAAAAAGATTTATGAATGCTACATAATTGGCAATTACATTGTATCCCAGTGCCAGAATACTTTGAACTAGAAGTATTATTTTTATGTGGTTTTAATGTTGCAGTGGAAATAGTACCATCTCTCAGTTATGAGACTGGACAGACTCAAATTTATCTTGTATTACTCTTGCCTGAGAAAGACTTAGGGCACATGCATAGTTTTTTGAAGGTGTCCCAGTGCTTCTATTAAGAAATGAATGATCAGCCTCATGTGCTGAGCACAAGGGGCTTAAGATGCAGCATAAAGTATTGTTATGTGTCAGGTACGACTAGTCATCTAGCTTGAGAATGGCTTTCCTCACTGATGTCTAAACCCTTGGCCTTCTGTTTATTCCCAAACCCTATGCTGCATGTTTAGGATTAGGGTATAAGCATGCTTCTAAGACTGTGCACACAGTCATCATCTCCTGTTTCCCAGATTGTCTGAGTACAGGCTACAGGAAAGAGAGATTAGAAAATGTACAGAAACTAAACACGACATGCTTTAAATAGCAGAAATAGCATTCTGAATGATGCGCAATAATCCTGGGGCACAGGTGTCAGATGGTTTCCTTGTGAAGTTCCTTCCTGCACAGTCAGCTAATACCAGCTTCATAAAATATGTAAAACCTCTTTAAGTCCTCAGAATATAGCTAAATAAATTTAGTAATCTCTGTGCTGTACCTTTATGTGAGAAAGAGTTCTAGTACGGAAAGAAAAGTACTGCCTGATGTTTACTTATAGCCCCATGCTACACCAGGGCACCAAAATGAGATTGTAATAATCTGGGTGTGACCTAGTAAAGCAACAGATGATAAACTGGAAAAGTTTTCTTCTTGTGGAGGGGAAAAAAAAAAAAAAGTTGCCTGTCTGCCTGTCTCTGTTGCAATGCTGATATCCAGAAAAAAACAGCCTAACAAGCAGTGAACGTAAACCCCACATCTATTTAAGAATGAAGGCATGACTAAAACAAGTATTAGGCAAAACTACATAAGCAGGAAGGGTCATTTGGTTGGGATATTTCTTCTTTTTTTTTGTCTAACTAATATATAATTATGACTTATCATTATTTATGATGTTTCTTCAGACATTTTTGCTATTGCCCAGTCCTACTATTAATTACAGCTCAAATTCTAAGATGTATCTTAACAGATGTCTAAACATCCAGCTTTCACATCCACCTGCAGTTTTACAGGAACCTCAAGCCATACACCACATATAATTCACTTATTTTCTACTACACAGTTTTCCCTTCTTTCTGCATTCATCTACTAAAAATAATTATAAGCATTATTAGACATAAATTTTAGCCTTTATTTAATTGGGCTTATTACATTATTGAAAGTTTATTACATTTTTTGATACTTATCCCAGTGCAACATCCCTGCTTATTTCCTGCCTCTATTTCACAACTAACTGGTGTCACATCTTTAGATATATGCAGACCAATGTCACACCTAACTATTTAACATTAATTATATTCCAAATAATGCCTTGAAATTTCTAATCTTAATGCTCCTGTTTAAAAAATTTATAATTTTATGTAACTTTTTTTCAGGGGAAAAAAGAAATTATATGGTGAAACTCTGCTATTTAATGCATATCTTTTCATGGAACTGATGTTACCATTAATGATGCGGAAGTGTGAAGTGGTATCTATGGTGTTGCATTCTATTTATGACTTTTTTTTTTCTTGTATTTTTCCCCCTCATTTCTCCTTGTATTGCAGTAAGTATTCTAAATACTATATTTGATTATAATGCTTAGAGAATTGACTGAGCTCTTCTAACTTGTCTTTATCAGTATGAATCTAATTGATCTAGTTTGGACTGTTCTGGTGATAAATTTTCATCGACTATTGAACCTCCATAAATTCTGTTAAGATGTGTTATTACATCACATGTGGGACATTTAGTACAATTCTAGTGTGCAAAAAAAAAATATTTTGAATGTCTGAAGGATTTTAATTTGTTTTCTTTTAGTATAGACAAGATGGAAGAAAATACTTCTGGGATAAATTTGTCCTACTTATTTTTGTAATCCAAGAAACTTTTATTTCTTTAGACAATTCTTTTCCTCATTTATTTTCCATACATAATATTCAGCATATTTCTAGATTTCAGATCTATATATTTAAATATTTCTTTTTGTGTTTTATCCAACAAGGAAATAAATTTCATGGCAACAGACACTGACATTTTAAACACATGGTGGGTTACACAAATTGTGTTCTGGGAGAAATCAAAGCTACTTATTCAAGGACAGATGTCTTCCCCAAGGAGAATAAATAATAAGGGCAAGTGCAGGTATATTATTTGCTTTTGATTTTATGCAGAATTAAATTTTTGTTATAGATCCCTTTAAAACCCAGTGCAATTCAGCACTTAACATATTTTATAACAAGTCTTCTATCCATTTTACACTGAAAAATGGTTTGAGCAGGATATCAAGGCTCCACAATGATTTGGGCATATTTTCTTCTGAAGTAACAGTTAAGTTTGGGAGGAGATAGGAGAGATTCAGGAAGCAATGCTGAAGAGCACTGAGTCATATGTTTCTACTGTACAGTAAATTTGAACAGTCTAGTTGCCTGAGATTTCTGTGAACAGAATCTACAAACCAACGTAAGTTCAAATTCTATTTATTTCTAAGTCTTATTTCTCTCTCACTGTAGACCTCAACAAAACATCACAGCTCAGAAAACTAGAATATTAATAGATCCTGCTCACTATACTTTTAGAAGGACATCTGTGCTTCAACTGTATTGTGGTTTTGGGTGCCACCTCTGATTCAAAATTTATCAAATATCATTACTTTAGAAACAAGAACACAGAGTAAAGAGTTGTATGAAACGGGTTCTTTATAAGAAGAAGGCAGTGTAGTGAAAATGCTGTCCATTGGTGATCCGTTTCTTTCTTGCTTCAAATTGTGGTTAGATGCACCCTCCATAATGAAATCTGCCTCCAGCCTTACCTGGAATCGGCAAAAGCATAAGACAACAAATGGAAGTCAGCACATCCTACTTTGATCCAGTAGCCCTTCACTGTTTCCATATTTAGATATGAAATCATTAAACATGTGTTTTAAATGCCAATGTATTGGAATACTAATTATAGCTGAAGAAGCCCTGAAAAACAAGATAATGTTTGCCTGAGTTTTTGAGCCCGTGTTGGAAATGTTCTGAATACAACTTGATGGCTTTGACAAAGTCAAGATTCTTGAAAATAGTTACATTCAAAGAAATAATTATTTGCATCAATAGTTATTAAAAAAAAAAAAAAAAATTGTCATTCCTTATACCAAAAAACTTATTCCAATGTAGACTTCAGAAGAGTGGCGCATATATTATGAAACAGTTTAAATAATTTAAGCTATGCATTTTCAACTCTCATTAACAAAATACCATATCATAATGCCTTGCAGATGGATTTATGTACATGTTATTATGGATTTATGGAACTAGAATAAGTCACAAGATTGGCATCTAATTTTATTTTCCCATTATAGCACTGAGGTACTGACAGTAATTTTTGTGAAGAAAATAAATAAAAAATAAAGATGCTAGTGGAAAGTATGATATAAGCATATACTAGAGTTGATGGGTTTTATAAATGCTTTAGTCATGGAAATGTAATATTGAAAGGAGTCATTATGCAGAAAAAAATCCTCAGGCAAATTACAAAAAAAATTGAAGCATGGTCTGGTATCGTAGCCCTTTGAGCACAAGGTACTCCACGCAGCTGAACTAAAAGTTGTATGGTCCACTTACAGAGCAAAAGATGAAGCTATATATAATATATATAATATTTATATGTATATATATAATATGTAATATACATATAATATATAGTATATGCAGAAAGCATATATTAGAAGTCTTTATTGAAAGTTTACATATCTGCAGCAAAATCCCGAAAAAAGAAAGTAGACCATGTTTTGCATCATTTCTTTAAACTTTATATGGAGTAATTTTTTGATCAGTAGCATTATGTCTTCACAGTGAATCCTAACAACAAAATTATTATATTGTGACTTAATTTTAGTTGTCCTCACAGCACTTTGTTTTGCATTTGGAAAAGGCACATGGCTAATTTCTGTCTTTAATATTTTGAATTTAATTGGTTAAGTCTAGTTACCAGAAAAAAAAAAAAAAAAAAACTTGGGGAAGGTAAAGTGTGAAAAATTGCCATCTTTCACAGCTTTAAAACGTTGGCTCTGTTGTCTGGCATAATTAAGTCCACAGTCTGCTGGTCTGTTTCCAGGCTCTTTGACAACTGTTCTCTCACTGCCACCAGGAAATTAATAAGACTATGCTTTTCCCAAGGGGCATTGTACACAAAACAAAGAATTTCTTGCCTTTTAGTCTGCTGCTGGTGAAGTAGTGATGGGCAGTAATGCTCAGTGGGGAGAAGCTGTCAGGTATTTGCTCTCTTGTCGTTGGACTCTTCACGCTATTAGTTAGATGTGATAACATGTACACCCTTTATTTATCATCATTTTATTGTATCCCAGCTGTTAACATTGTCTCTAATGTAAGATATGAGGGCTGCGAAGAGATTTTTTTTTCTTTTTTTTTTTTTTTTTGTCACAAAATGAAGAAGCGTTTCTTGTTGAGAACGGACTTGTGAGCAACCCAGCCTTTGATTTAGCCTCACTCGAGTAGTGAGCAGAAGGTTTCAGAGGCCGTTGCAAGGGTTAACAGAGGGCGCCTGCGTGTGCTGACATGGGAGGGAGTCGGCTGAGAGGAGTGTTGCGGGGCCAGATTCGTCTGCCTTGCTTGCCTATTGGCCTGCCTTCATAAGTGTCTCATAAGCTGTGACCAATCATTAAGTTGTTGCTAGCGCTTGGTTAAGGGGTGTTAACCAATCAGATGTTATTGAATGTTCTAGTATTCTGAAACTTATCTATAAAAGGTGATGCTTGCGTATAATAAATTGTCAACGCTTGATCCCATTGTTCATTGTTGTGTTGTCCATGATCTCCTACAACAAAAGAAAGCCTTTTTAGGCATTTGGAAGCTGTTGGGTGTGTTTGAGCTCCTTTATTCACCAGGTTTTTATACAGACCCATGAGATTTAATGAAAGTCTTTATATCAGTTTTGGATCATACAGCTTTTCATCCCTGTTGTGGTTTAAACTTCAAGCCACACAGCTTTCTCTCTCACTGACTCTTTTGTCCCCTCACTCCCAGAGGGATGGGAAGGAGAATCAAAAGAATGTAACTCCCACAGTTTGAGATAGGAACAGTTTAGTAACTAAGGTATAACACAAACCACTACTGCTACCACCAACAAAATAATGGCAAGAGAAATGCAAGGGAAAAGAATACGATCGCTCACCAACTGTACCCAGCCCAACAAAGCACTTCATCCCCACACTTCCAGGTCTCTGCTCTCCGTTTTTACATCCTGGACATGACATGCTGTGGTGTGGAGCATCACTTGGGTCAGTTTGGGTCAAGTGTCCTGTCTCTGCTTCATCCCTGCTTCCTCTCCTCCCTGGCAGAGGTTGAGGCTCAGACAGTTCTTGGCCAGCCTAAAAATTACCAAGTAGTAACTGAAAATGCCGGTGTTATCAGTACAGTTCCCAGGCCCAAAATCAAAAACATGGTGTTGTGCCAGCTACCAAGAAGGAGAAAAATGACTGCTGCTGCTGAGCCCATGACATCCATCCAAGGCAGTCACCTCAGAGATTGGATGCCTTTGTCTAGAGTAGTCCATTTAGCTGAATTTGGGTACCAAAAAGAACTGTCATGGTTTAAGCCCAGTTAGCCAAGTAGCCACCCTCTCACTCTTCACTGCTTTCTCTCCCAGCCCCGCTCCTAGAAGTATGGGGAGGAGAATCAAAAGAATGTTACTCTCACAAGCTGAGGCAAGAACAGTCCAGTAACTAAAGTATAACACAAACCTCTACTGCTACCACAAATAATAATAATAAGGGAAATAATAAGGGAAAAGAATACAACTGCTCACCACCTGCAGGCCAATACCCAGCCTGACTAAGCAGTGATATAGCCCTTCCAGATGACTGCCCCTAGTTTATATATGAGGCATGACGTGCTGTGGTATAGAATACCTCTTTGGTCAGTTTGGGACAGGGGTCCTCTCACTGCTTCCTCCTGGCTTCCCCTCCTCCCCGGCAGAACATGAGGCTCAGAATGTCCTTGGTCAGAGTTAGCATTATTGAGCAGCAACTGAAAGCACTGGTGTTATCAGTGCTGTTCCCAGGCCAAAAGTCAAAACCACAGCACTACACCAGCTACTGAGAAAAATGACTGCTACTGCTGAACCCAGGACACAGGCCACTCTTCTACTATGTCTTCCTGTTGAAGTTGACTAAAGCACTAATTTTGATATGTTTTGTTCAAAGGTGAATTAATGTATGCAAAAAAGACTTTTTTTTTTTCTACAAAGCACACTGTAGAAACAAAGACAAATAATGACGACATGCAAAACCATAGACAAATAATAATGACAATGTTGATTATTTAATGGTACTTGGAGAATGATTCAATTTATTGTGTCATGATTTCTGTTTATTAGAAGACAAAGACCAGTTCCAGTGAGGTTCATAAAACCCAAGGTGAACAGTTACTAAGCTCCAAGCAGAGTCACTTTGATAACTCTGAGGGTTATTTTTCGTTTTTTGCTTGGAAAAAAATCTCAAATATTCAAGCAACTCTTAAAGATTTGTGAAGCAACAAAAAGTCAATATTTCTCAACTATTTGATTTTATGAAATTCATTACCGTAGTTTGACTTTCAGGCTTCTTCATACTGCTTTGCAGAATTTATAGCAGTTTTTAATGTAGACTACTGTAAACTTGTAGTGTGGTTTTTGCTTGTTTGTTTTCCAGTAGTACTGAATACTTTTGCCTTTTCAAGCTTTTTTAACATGGTGTTAGGTAATATAGCCATAATTCTTCAAGGTAGATAACTATTTTAATTAGATAACTAAATGTTTCTATCTCTTCCTTAAGCACTGACAGAACATTTTTTAAATAGTTGCAGCTTATTTTGTAATCAGTTACTTTTCTAAAAAGCATGCATATGTTCTCAGTAAACCAGAGTAAATGGCTTTATTTGACTAAAAGGGGATATTCAGTAATGAAAGGACTGGAAATTTTCTTTAAAATATGTTAAAATATGTTTAAAGTGCTAATTCCAAATAACAATAAAAAAGAAACAATGCAAAAAACCCACACACATATACACAGAAATAAAAACCTGAACACAAAAAGAAAGATAAAAACAACCAAACAGAAACTCAGCAATGCAACAGAGTGAAATAAATATAGTAGTGATCTATTTTGTAATGGTAAGCTTCTATCATTCTCAGCCATATCTGTATTTAAACAAAGATTCAGTTTCCATTTAGCTTGATGTGTCTATCTGCATCTTTGTTACAAACCTGTTAGTGGAGTTTCATGAGAGTGTTTTCATTTCCTATCATTCCAGACCACATGGAATATGTTTAGATATTATGGGACAATTTATGTTTTATAGAAAAACCTGGGGAGGAGAGACTATTGTGGAATTTCTACTAAAATTAGCCTGTTAGATTTGGGAAGTTTAAATCTGAGGTACATCATTCTCGTGCTTACTTACACCTAGGACTGTGCACTCTTAGGTGTTACAGGGCTCAAGATACAGCTAAAACTGAATATTAAGCACATATAGCATCACCCTCAGGAAACGCAGCATGGTTGATATTGTGTCTGCAGAGAATTACACCTGAACTGCTCAAAAAGAAATTTTTAGTATTTACTTCTTTTCTTTGACCTTAGTCTGGATTTCAGAGCTGAGGTGATTTTCAGTGTTGTCAGGAAGATAGAGATGGTGGCATCATTGAAATTTATTTCCTGACTTAACTCTCCAAAAAGATCAAGGAATTGAGTGACAGTTTCTGTCAGAGTCCAGTAGCATTCCGTGAGAAAAATTAGTATTTAAGTCCTCAAAGGGGAATCTTGTCAGAGCTACATGCATTGTAGCATTAATAAACAGCTTGCAGCAGCTTGGGTTATAGTTGGTTCATAGTGATGTGCTACTCTATTTATGAGCAATTCATCTCAGGAAGCACAGGAAAATATTTGCTGAATGGAGAAGTATTTGCTACCAGACACAATTATTTTATCAGAACGTTAATAATGAAAAATCACAGGAGCCTGGAGCCACACTCTTTAAACTCACTGACATTATGTAAAGCTAATGACATTATTTTCCAGGCTAATGCTTATTATGTCAGAGCATATCTAATATGTGCAGTTAGAAACCTGCTATTTATTTTTCATTTGCATTAAACCCTAAGGAAAAAAAAAATAAAAGCATTTACAAGACTAACTCAGGTTCACCACAGAAGAAACTGCACATAGGCATTCTTTACCAAACCAAAGGAACAAATTTTCTGAGCTGTTTGAACTTCTATATGAAGTAATGAAAACCAGACATGGAATTTGCTATACCCATTGAGAAAAGACTTTTACATTATTTCCAAAAAATGCTAACTATCTAAAATCCTTGTAATAGAAAACAAGCAGGTCCCTGATGTGCTTTCTCTTAACTGCTAAGATATGTTATAAACTCCCCCTTCAGCCATGCAGTCCTCATTTATCCTATCTGTGAGTTTTCTAGAGACAGCTACTCATAGAAGCATATATTCTTTCCCTTGGTGTCTCTAGCATCCCCCTGCACTCACAGACACAGAAAAAGCTGGTCCTCAGCAGAGGATACTCTCCAAAGCTGGATGGCTAGATAACTTAAGAGTTCAGACCAGAGTTAACTTCTCTCAGCGCTGGTAACTATCAGGCTTGACCTTACTTGTACTTTTCAAGAAGAATGACCTCAAACTTAATTTGACTATGCATGAAGAAATTATATTTCAATTTTCATCAGGATGCTAAAACATGTCCAAAACCACTTTCTAGTCTAGCAGGCTCAGATTTGAAATGGAAGCACTGGACTAAGGGCTAAGAGAACAGTTTTCTCATTAGATTGCCAGTAAAATACATGGCAATAGAGTTCCTGCAAAATCTTAAAATGATTTTGAAATTCTACTTCCATTGTTCTGGTAGTATAGACTTTTAGGCCACAAAGTCCATGACAGTTTCTATTTGAGAATAATTTCCAGCTAATAAAGTGAAATAAATAAATCTTTTATAAGCAAAAGGGACATGGTAAATGGAGGAATTTCCTTATTTTTCATGTATCATGCAAGTTTTCCGAAATAAGACCTTGACATATATAAGCCATATACTTATCCAATAACAGCTTATGTATCATGAACAGTATCTATAGTATATCTGTAACAACATCATGATCTTTCTAATGCCTTTTGTGCTATGCCTTAAGTTTGTCTTTGAGTGGGCACTGAGAAACAGAACAGGTGGTCATGTCTAATAATCTTAAAGATTCACACATGCTCATTTAGTTTGTTCCTTATTGGCAATTTAGGAAGATAATAGCTTCAAAAAGAAAAAGAAAAAAGAAAAAAAAAGCATAATCTGAAAATAAGATATTGGGAAAACAATTCAGGAAATAATATTTTGTAAAATTTGCATTGTATCTTACTATCAGATGGACAAACTATTACTTTTGAGAGCAAATAGCTTCAATTTGAACTTAAATGCTCAAGCTGATTTAATTACATATACATGGTATGATTGAAGTACGCTGCACAGCCTTTTTTATTCATTATTGTAATAAGCAAAACCTGTTTTAACTATTCAAATTAAACACAGTTAAATACAATCAATTTAAAATATAACAAAACAGTCAGTGTTGCTTTATTTTTTATAACAATTGTCCTTTTTTATATTTAGAAAATAGAAATTATGCAAAGCACCCCTTTTTATAATGCTTCGTGAAATTGCTTAGTAACATTCTTAAATTTGTAAACAAATAAAAAGGAGGAAGATGGCATAAAATATATATTTTATATTATGATTTTAATCTAAAAAAAAGACTACATGAGATTTGACGCTAATTCTGCTAACTCATTTAAGAGAAGAGGTCTCTTTTTTATTCAAAAAGAGGTAAGTAAGCTATTGGTGTACAAACTCTAGGTTTAAGCTGGTTCATAAATTTTTAAGAAAATTAACACTTTTACAAAAATTATACAACTTAAAATTTATAATTATATAAAATATAGAGTATACATGATGTTGATTTCATAGAATCATAGAATAGTTAGGATTGGAAAGGACCTTAAGATCATCTAGTTCCAATCCCGCTGCCATGGGCAGGGACATCTCCCACTAAACTATGCCACCCAAGGGTATGTCCAACCCAGCCTTGAGCACCACCAGTGACGACGCATTCACAACTTCCCTGTGCAACCCATTCCAGTGCCTCACCACCCTTACACTAAAGAATTTCTTCCTCACATCCAATCTAAACTTTCCCTGTTTAAGTTTCAGCCCATTACCCTCAGTACAGTCCCTCATGAATAGGCTTTCCCCAGCATCCCTATAGGCCCCTTTCAGATACTGGAAGGCTGCTATGAGGTCTCCACAGAGCCTTCTCTTCTCCAGGCTCAACAGCCCCAACTCTCTCATCCTATCTTCATATGGGATGGGAGGTGCTCCAGTTCCCTGATCATCCTCGTGGCCCTCTTCTGGACTTGTTCCAACACTTCCATGTCCTTTTAATGCTGAGGACACCAGAATTGCACACAATATTCCAAGTGTGGTCTCCCAAGAGCAGAGTAGAGGGGCAGGATCACCTCCCTCATTCGGCTGATCACACTCCTTTTGATGCAGCCCAGGATACGGTTAGCTTTCTGGGCTGCAAGAGCACACTGCCAGCTCATGTTCTTTCCCTCATCAACCAACACCCCCAAGTCCTTCTCCTCAGGGCTGGTCTGAATATCTTCTCTGCCCAACCTGGAGCTGTGCCTGGGATTGCTCCCACCCATGTGTAGGACCTTGCACTTGGCATCAGCCCAACTCACAAGCATATCCAAGTCCCTCTGGATGGCATTCCTTCCCTCCAGTGTATCAACCAAAGCACGCAGCTTGGTGTCATTGGCAAACTTGCTGAGGGCACACTCAATCCCACTGTCCATGTTACCGACAAAGATGTTGAACAAGACCGGTCTCAGCACCAATCCCTGAGGGATACAACTCATTTACTAGTCTCCAGCTGGACATTAAGCCATTGAGCACAACTCTTTGAGTACAGCCATCCAGCCTGTTCTTTATCCACCGAGTGGTCCACCTATCAAATTGATGTCTCTCCAACTTAGAGACAAGGATGTCATGTGAGACAGTGCCAAACCTTTTGCACAAGTCCAGGTAGATGCCATCAACTGCTCTACCCCTGTCCATCAGCTCCGTAGCTCCATCAAAGAAGGCCACCAGATTGGTCTGGCAGGATTTCCCCTTAGTGGAGCCATTGCTGGCTGTGACCAAGCACCTTGTTGTTTTTCATGTGCCTTAGCATGCCTTCAGGAGAATCTGCTTCAAGATTTTGCCAGGCATAGTGGTGAGGCTGACCAGTCTGTAGCTCCTCGGCTCATCCATTTTCCCTTTCTAGTCAAGAACCTCCCTTCTAATTGACTAGATCATGTTGTGATTTGAAACAGTAGCTTTTTTATGTATATTAATATATGTATGTATACATATATACATATACAGGCACGCACACACATACCTTGAATCCCATATGGAATAATGGGATTTTCCCTCCTTCTCAGGGAAGGACCCTGGGAACCACCTGCCGCTCAGCCTCACATCTGTGCTTGGTACGACCATTGAGAAGATCCTTCTGGTAGACATGCTAAAACATATGGAGGACAGGGAACTGGTTGGAGAAAACAAGAATCTCTTCAGCAAAGGCAAATTGCATCTAATTAGTCTGGTGGTGTTCTGCAATTGAGTGCCTGCATCAGCACAGAGGGGAGGAGCTATGGCTTAAACCACGACATATGGATATTATCTACCTGGACTTCTGTAAGGCCTTTGATATGGTCCCCCACAACATTCTTGCTGCTAAATTGAAGAGAAAATATTTTTATTGGTGCACTAACAGATGGCTGAACGGCTGCATCCAAAGAATTACAGTCAATGTCTCAATGTCCAAGTGGAAAACACTAATGATTGTGTCCCTCAAGGCTCCATATTTGGGCCAATACTGTTTAACATCTTCATCAATGGTAAAAACATTGGTATTGAGTACACCCTCAGCAAGCTTGTGGATGACACCCAACTGAGTGATGTAGTTGATACACTGGAGGGAAGAGATGTCATCCAGAGTGGCCTTGACATGCTGGAGAACTGGGCCATGTGAACCACACAAAGCTCAACGAAATGAAGTGTGAGGTCCCACACCTGAACTGGGGCAAACCCCAGAATTAGTATAGGCTGACTGACAACTGGATTTAAAACAGTCTTGAAGGATTTTGGGATACTGGGGGATTAAAATTGAACATGAAGTGACAAAGCGCATTTGTGGTCAAGAGAGTTAACCATATCTTCAGCTACAGAAAAAGAAGTATAGCTAGCAGGTTGAGGAAAATAATTCTGTCCCTCTTCTCTGCTCTCATGAGATCCCACCTGGAGTATTGCATTCAGCTTTGGAGTTCCTACAGCAAGAAAAATATGAATGTGTTGTATCAAGTCCAGAGGAGGACTACAAAAATTGGTGAGAGGGCTGGAGCACCTCTCCTAGAGATGGAAGACTTAGAGAGATGTGTTTGCTCAGCCTGGAGAAGAGGAGGTTCCATGAAGATAGTATTGTGACATTTCTATGTATAAAGGAGGGTTATAAGAAAGACAAAGGCCTTTTACCAGGTGTCATGTTTTAAGTTGTAACTCACGCAGTTTGCTCAGTCACTCCCCCCTCTTTCTTCCCCCCTGCTCCAAGAGGGATGAGAAGGAGAATCAAAAGAATGTAACTCCCATGGGTTGAGCTAGGAACAGTCCAGTAACTAAGGTATAACACAAATCATTACTGCTACCACCAATAATAATAATGACAAGAGAAATACAACAAAAGAGAATAAAACTGTTCACCAACTGATGGCCAAGCTGCGAACTAACTCTTCCAGGTTTCTGCCCCCAGTTTTTTATATCCTGGGCATGACGTGCTGTGGCATGAAATACCTCCTTGGTCAGTTTGGGTCAGGTGTCCTGTTTCTGCTTCCTCCCAGCTTCCCATCCTCCCTGGCAGAGCATGAGACTCAGAAAGTCCTTGGTCAGACCAAACATTACTGATCGGTAACCGAAAACATTGGTGTTATCAGTGCTGTTCCCAGGCTGAAAGTCAAAAAAACAGTGTTGCACCAGCCACCAAGAATGAGAAAAATGACTGCCACTGCTGAACCCATGACACCAGGCCTTATAGTGACAGGACAAAAGGCAACAATTTTAAATTAAAAGAGGGTAGATTTAGATTGGAAATAAGGAAAAAATATTACGAGCTTTGTGGCACACCAGAAAATTTTGCCCAGAGAACTTGTGGATGCATATAAGGTTAAATTGGACAGGTCTTTGAAAAACCTGTTCCAGCTGAAGATGGTGTTGGAACATGATCTTTGACAATCTTTTCTAATCTAACTCATTCAATGGTTCTCTGGTTCTATATTTACATTTTTAACAAAGGCTATAGTACTCCTTACTTATTCTACAAAACATGATTTGCAAGTAAACAACAATTCCACTCATGCTAAATACTGGTCTTCCTGCTTTGTTCCCTTAACTTTCTTTCACTGTACTTATTTCTTTATAGGGGCTATTCAAGTAAATTTACAGCTGTCTGGAGTCCTTAAGTCTAGTGTTACCTATAGTGGCACAGAAAAAAAAAAAAAAAAAAGGCAGTTCTGGATTTTAATCTCTAGAGGAACAGAGAGGATTTTCCCCCTTTCTTCTTGATGTAGCAATAGTTTTGCTAATATATAGAATTTTTTTGAGACATATGGGATAATTTTTCAATGTTGTATAATTGATAGCAACAAATCTTTTCTCTTTTTTGAGTTCCTTTAAACACATGTATCTGATAGCTTGCTCTTTTTTTTTTATTTTTTTTTTTTTTCCCTTAAAATTTTATCACCTATTTCTTTAAATAATAATTCTTTGGTTAAAAAAAAAAAAAAAAAAAAAAAAAAAAAGAAGAAGAAAAAACCCAAATGATTCAGTGCTAGGCATTGCAAAATTACTCAAATTGATAGAGCCAAGTTTTCTATTTATAAACTAAATAATCAGCTTTGTACTACATAATCATATTTCACAGGTGGATCAATTACTCCATTACTACTTTTAGAGGCAAGAAAGAAGTATGTTAAAAATTCACAAAACACAATAAAGCACCCTTCTAAATAAATTCATTTCTGTTTGCTAGAAAACTAAACAAATTAAAAAAAAAGAATTTTTTTTTTATTTTTTTTAAAATTAGCTCATCTACGCAACTAATTGAGTAGATTAATTTACTTCATTCCTGCAGCAGACAAAAACTGTACAGCTCAATCCTTCTTCATCTCATGTGGTACTGTAGGTTAGGTGAAAGGAGGAGGCACAAAAGCACAAAATGTAATCAGTTCTAAGTACGGATAAGTCTGATGGCTTTGTAATCGGGATTCTTGAATGTAGTTTTAAGCACAGAGGACCTTAGTACAAAAAGTATAAGAAAGATAAAATAGAAAAACAGGACCTGGGGATGGGCACAGTTAAACTGGCTGATGGGTGGAGGGACAGGATGATTGCTATGTTAATGAACCCATTAATTCAGTGTAAACATCTACTGGGGGGACTAGCAAATGTCCAGAATGGGTGCAGTTAAACCATCCCATACGTAGAGGGACAGGATGATTGCTACATTTGTTATGTTGATTAAGCTGGTACTTCAAAGACTGATGAAGATTGTTGGAAGAAGTAAATGACTTTCAAAGACCACCATCACATTTTGTACATATGTGGGAAACTTGCTGGAAAATTATATAATTCATGTGTAGCCTCAAGAATATGTATGTATGCCCAAGTGACTATATAAGGATGGCCTGTGTGGCAATACGGGACGCATGTTAGCAGGAACTATTCCCTGTGTCTCCTGGTGTTGCAATAAAGAATAACTTGTCAACTTAAAACACTGTTGGTAAGTTTGTTCCTGGAGTTTTCTCCGAATCATAGGGAGCATTCATTGAATGTCCGATTGCACTCATTCTCGCATGCTGTCTTTCTTCTACTTTTCCTTTAGGCACAGAAAGCTGTATATGCAAGCTGAATCAAGGGCAAAATACATCAAAATATTCTGCCCAGAGGTCTAGGTGCAGGTATGCTGCCTTTACTACCACAATTGTTCAAAAGCACAGCAGAGTCGTATTATGATTTTACTATCCATTCTATTCAGATCAGATTATTAAATTGCCCTATTGCAACCCCAGAACTGAAACCGACTTTGGAACTAGGTAATTAGTTATAATTGTGAAATTTTGTTACCTATGTTACCATTCTATAGCCTCTTTCCAAGAGGTCAGCTTGGTCTCAGGAAAAGTGTTTAAAGGAAACAACCAAAGAAAAGGTATACTTTCAAGATAAATGATTGCAATTGACAAGAAAATGAAAATGCAGATGAAGGGTAATTCTGGCAGGGGGAAATCACTACCTCTGACTCAAGAATCCCTAATCAAATTAAACCCCAGACTCAATTTAGAACAATAGAAAAAGTTTGTGCACATGTGTAGAAATTAACACATGGTGTGTGTTTGTTGTGACCAATCAAAAACTAGAATATAGAATGGAATGTATGAATATGTAACAATCTCATGAAAAAATATCTGAACGTTTTGAACCCTGTTTATGCACGCTTGGAGGAGAGATCCCCCTTGCATCCAGCGCTGCAATAAGGAATGCCTCCCTTTTAATACTACATTGGTGTTAGGAGTTTTTTCTTGACTGAAGTCTGTCAGTAACACTATTAGCAATATTTCCCCTTCATTTTTCTCTGCTAATTGCTGCTTCTACATTGACTATGTATGCATGAAGTTCTGACCCTGTTAAAGTGAGTGTGAGTTTCTTTAAATTTTGCTTAGGCTTTTACAGACTCAACATGTTTCCAAGGAGAGCAGCCTTTTTTTCCCTGTTCTTTTATGTCACAAAGCAATAGGTAAACAAAGAGAGAAGGTGAAGCATGTGATGTTGATGTTCAAAGAGCAGGACTACACCTCATAGGTAAAACAGAGAGGCAGAGCAAAGAGGGAAGATAAAAAAAAAAAACAAAAAACAAAAACACAAACAAACAAACAAACCCAAACACAATCAAAAACACTCAGGAGGCTTGAAGAGGTTAGTGTATGTAAAGGGTGAAAAGAAAGACAAGAAAGACTATGAAAAAATAATGCATTGTATAGGAAAGAGGCAGTATTTGTACTAGTATTTGTACTATTTGTACTCATTCCCTTTCACACTTTAGCACAGTTTCATGAATATTTTGGAAGTATACTACTTGAAACATGTTTCCCTGTCTTCTCTTCATTTAATGCTGCAGTTCTAGGTGGTTCTGAAGGCCTGAAATGATGATTTTTAGCAATGCTCTTAATTATGCATGTCCAATTTTTATTAAGAAACTAAACCTGCAGTCAGGGGGAAAAAATGGATAAAGTGTGGTACCTATGTTTTCTAAAAAGTATACATAGAATTCAGACATCATATGTTAGCTCATTTTCCCTCCTTAAAGCATAATGCTCTTTTTAGTTTAATCACAGTGCCATTTCTCAACCTGCCATCTGAAAGGTAACTGCTTCAATAATTACTCTTTGAATGTAGGTTCAGAATTGAAAACAAAGTTCACTAACCAAGTTTGAACTAGATACACAGGCCATTTCTAACATCTTTGAAAAGAGCTTATGCAGATATTGTCTCCTATCTTTATTTGAGTCTCTGAAGTGCTGGTCTCTTTTGTTAAGGGTTAATTGACTAGACCATATGGGAAATGACTGAATTATTAGAGATTCATTAAAACTGTTAATTGTAAAGAAGCTAATTGCTGAAAGTTATGACTTTGTTTTGACATCAAGTCTCCAACATTTTACACTAGGTGAAGTTACTGTTACTAGTCGTTTGGGACTTGCTATTTATGGTATTTTTCTGCTGACTGAAAAGAAACTTTGTAGCAGAAGAAAAACAACTTTCCACTTGGAGTATAAGTTTGGATTCTTTTTTTTTTTTTTTTTTTTTTTTTTTTTTTTTTTTTTTTTTTTTTTTTTTATATATATATAGGAGGGTATGGCGGTATGGCCAAATCCAGAAGATAACAGATGGCTGACAAAACAAACCTACCCATCCCTTCACACACATCCCTCATTCCCCTTTTCATTTTAGTCCAAAATAAGTCTATAATTAATTTTTTTTATCAGTAATTTTCTAGAAATGAAAGTTAAATTTCCTGAGGAAACATGTAGCGAGGCTGATAGAAGTGAGGACTGATTAATACGATACTTTTTGGAAGGAGTAGAACAGAGAAAATTAAGCTTCAGAAATTTTTTCTTTCAAATTAAAGAAGATCTGGTCTTTGAGGTTTTGGTAAATAATGCATTAATCATGCTTCTTTTTCTGCCAAATTATTTTGATTTTTTTTTTCTCCCTTAGTAATTTCAAAATGCTCACCTACATTCTCTGAAAGGTATGATAGCATTTCAACATAAAGAAGACAAAATTGTTGGTTTGTATCACTTAAAATGTTTTTCAGGAGTCTGGTGATAAATCTTCCTTTTGTTTTTATCAGTTGGAAACATTAGAAAAAAAATAATTACATTGCCTTACCTAAGATCAGATTAAATTGTTCAATAAAAACAAGATTCAAAATAAAGAAAAAAGTGTGGATTAATAAACAGTGAGAAAAGCTAATTTCTTCCTTTCTGGCATCCTCCAGATATAATTTTAGGGAAATCCCTACAAATTTATAATAGTATGAAAATAAGGAAAACATCACAAGTTGTATGGGTTGGATATTTGGGTTGTTTGTCTGTTTGCTTGTTTTAAATATTTTATTTTAAAGAGTCAAAAATTTATAATGATATGAAAATAAGGAAAACATCACAAGTTGTGTGGGTAGGTTATTTGGGTTGTTTGTTTTTACTATTTCATTTTTAAAGAGTCTCCTTTTTAAAGTGCTCCGAGTTCTGAATAGTTTGCAAACTTTTATGTTATGTAGATTGAATACTAGCAGTTATTTGCTTCTGATTCCACAAAATTCAGTTTAATAACGCAAAAGGCCTCTGTTAATCTCATGTTGCACACAGGATGAGAGAGTTGGGGCTGTTGAGCCTGGAGAAGAGAAGGCTCTGTGGAGACCTCATAGCAGCCTTCCAATATCTGAAGGGGGCCTATAGGGATGCTGGGGAGGGACTCTTCATGAGGGATTCTACTGAGAGGACAAGGGGTAACGGGTTCAAACTTAAACAGGAAAAGTTTAGATTGGGTCTGAGGAAGAAATTCTTTCCTGTAAGGGTGGTGAGGCACTGGAATGGGTTGCCCAAAGAAGCTGTGAATGCTTCATCACTGGCAGTGTTCAAGGCCAGGTTGGACATAACCTTGGGTGTCATGGTTTAGAGGGAGGTGTCCCTGCCCATGGGAGGGGGGTTGAAACTAGATGATCTTGAGGTCCTTTCCAACCCTAACTATTCTATGATTCTATGATTCAAACAAAAGCAATGTTGAAAAAACACACAATACACAGCTCTCAAACTAGTGGACTCTTTGTGAAACAGAAGTTGCACATTATATTAGACCGTAATCTATTAGTTACATGAACAAATCCTGAGTTTAAATCATCAGTAGATATAAAAGAAATAGACCTAAGAAAGAAGAGCTGGTGTTTTAATTCTGGTGGTACTTCATGTTATTTTGAGTTATTTTAAAATTATTTGACTGAAAGACCAGTAAAACCTCCTATCAGATGAAGCAGGAAAACCAAATGCTGCAAATTGTTCATGTAATACTCTAAAAGTGCACCTAACATTGAAAGGTGAATCTTCTGAAAATGCAGAACAATTTTATTTTAGAACTTAAGAAGAGTGTCAGGCATGCATGAGCCATGATTCTTATGAAGTATTTAAGTATTAAAACATCAAAATTCTTCATTTGACAGTGTCTGACCTTTAAGCTTATCTGCTCCTAAAATACGTCTTACCTATCAAGGAAAACTTTAATCACTTTCTCATTTCAGATACTGAAAGAAAGATTCCATTTAAATCAAGCAAAGGTCATCTTTCTTTGAAATATAGATTACTCACCTAAACTTTGTAAAGTAATGAAAGCTGGAGAACAAACTCAGGAGAAGCAGATCTCTCTCCACACTAACAAAATACTGAGTCAGCTGTGGAAAGAATTAAACACAATTATGCATAACTTCCAGAGATTGCCAAGTCCAGCTCAGAAACGAAATGCTAATTAAATGATCAACTTCCCTTAACTCTTATATGAATGTATGTTTTACCAAAATATTGTACTGTATTTTAATACTTGACCCCAAATATGAGCTAGATTCCAGTATTTAGGACGTATTCACAGTGTTATGTCAAAATGACTGAACATTACATAGAGAAACACAACTTCTGCAATCTAGTCTTTCAAAATAAAATGCAGCAGAAGAACTACGTCAGGATTTCCCTACATCTGAGAACCTGAATATTTGGTTTATCTGAATTCATATACGTGAGCATGAGGTTATTTTGAAAACCACCTAAAACTCTAATATTAATATATTTAGAATTATAATTGAAATAGCATTTTTCTTTTGCTTTCATTTTGCATTGTAATAACTGTGAAACCAATAAGACAAGGTGCTGTGAAAGTAACTGTCTTCTCCAGCCTGAAATAAGGGCCTCCATACTGCCTGTGCTGCCTACAATCAACATTCTACAGTGATGGATAGCAGAGAGTCATTCACCATGTGTACTTGATCAGTGCAATATGATTGGAATTTGAGAGTGTTTTGTACTTTTTAAAGTAGGATACTGATACAAAAGACAGCATGTTGGTCTAAAAATAAGAATGCTAAATAAAATCGCTTTACACAAATCTCACGGAAATGCTTTTTTCTCTCCCACAATATTACCCTGTCCTCACCTAGCACTGTGCTAAAGAATTGGAATATTACATATTATTATTAATATATGTAAACAAAAATGGTTGAAACGTTTTTTTGGTATTTGTGTGAGATTCTTCCTCCTGTTCAGGGTTATAAAAACTGATGCTTTTATCTTCTCCTCTAGCATTTATACAGAAAGCATTAATTACAATTAGTTTTTGAGTCAGCATAAAATATTCTTTAAAATTCATTAAATAATATATGCCTGTGTAGAATTAAACTGTCCAATACCACAAGGAAGAAATACCAGTGCAAAAATCTCTTTAAAACAAAGGCATCAGCAATAGACTATGAATGCACATTTTAAGCAACAGTTTTTTTTTCATTGATATCAAATTCCCCTAAATCATGAACATTGCAAGAGAACATTACCTTATTCTAACTTTCATAGACTAAATCAGTACCCATAAAATCTTTCTCTGTTTTCAAAGTACAGTTTACCTGAAAATAAACAAACAAGTAAATAAATACCAAAATCTGTATTTCAGATAAATGTTGTCATTAATATTTAGTGTCTGCTACCATTGTCCTCCAGTAAGGATGACCTGAAATTTATGGTAGCTATGAGATAGAATTAATCCTTTCTAATTAACCATCTTGGCATTATTATTGTATCGATAACATTTATTAATCAAACATCAATTTAGACTCCATGGCCATAAAATAATGTCATCACACCTCATCACTGGGATGATCTAAGCACTGAATATTTATATAGCCCTACTAAATCTGAACACTCTAAGGTTTCCCAGCCTCAGTTCAAATTATTTGATCACCATGTTAATACTGGAATTTGGTTGAATATGACTCTGTTCTCAGGGACATGGAGTTTTGGAACAATTACTTATATAAGGTACATATATGTAACCTTATTTTTGCCATTTTATGTCTTCTGAATGTCAAGCTATACTAGTTTATTGCTTTTTTTAGCATACAGTTTTAATAGCATAAGGAAAAAGGCAAATGTTGGATGCAGATGTTATTTTCAGCTTGCAAATTATCTGATTTTTCATCACCCAAAATGCATTAAAAATATGCAAATATTTAGTAAATAGACCCATTAAATGAAAGGAAATCAAATTTTTATCACACCATGGAGCTCATGAAGTTCGCAGTATGTAGAATTCATCTGTTAATACTGATATATTTTTGAATACTAACACTTTCAGTACCTGGTGTTTTTAGTCAATCACAACAGATGAATCAAAAATTATTTTGTAATTATATTGGTGAAATTTCTTTCTTACAGCTTTAACACTTTATTGTTCTTTTCTTAAACTTTAAAGAACAGAATTATTTAAAAATCAGAAATGCTTTTTCCTGTCTCAGCAAAATAACTTTTTCCTACTTCTGAAGAATTTTCTGCAGTTAGAATGCAAAACAAATTTTAATTTTAGGAAGTATATGAGCTCCTTTAAGTAGCTACTCTAAGAAGTGTACCTTTATAATTATTCAGGCAAAGATATAGTATGGACTATATGTAAATACCACTCACATAAAATGCTCCAGTATAGCACAGCTACATAAAAATGAAATTAGCCCACACAGGGAAAATATAAACCATGTGTCACTTGCACAAGTGAAAATGTTATACAACCCCTCCTTCAATAGCTACATACCTGTTATTATGGCCAGCTAAAGGCTGGAAAATATGTAGTGTGCATACACTTGCTGTGGTGGATTGGCTCCAACCAACAGTCAAACACCATTCTAGCTTCTCACTCATTCCTCTGTCCTGCAGGCTGAGAAGAAAATATAAGGAAGACAAGAAAACTCATGAGTTGGGATAAAGTTTAATAACAAAAGTAAAAACTGTGAGCAGAATCAAAGCAAAATGAATTTTTGCTCAATGATTACTGACAGACTGTTTATTCAACATGCTGTTTTCTATAGTTTCTCCTCTACTCCTGCCTATGAAACCCAGTATGAAAACCAACCTCAAGTCACGGGGTTTCAGTTAATTTCATTTATTAGCATTTAGAAATTTTTAATTTATGATACATTGCATTGAAGGGAAAAAGAAATAATTTAAACAGTTAAAGGAGGTGCCTTTCTTCCCCTTCCCCCAGGATCAGGTCAGTGTAACACACCTCCTATACCTAGAACCTTCCTATTGTGAACTCCCTTTGTTTTCATCACATCTTATGCTCAGTTCTTCCCAGATACTTTGGTAAACAATTGGAAGTGGAGAAGTTTGATGTTAGACTCTAGTGGTTTCTTTCTGCTGCTCCCCAAATCATATTTGTTTTCTTGACTGCTATTCAGTTCTGACTGGTGCTCTGTTTTGGCATGGGTCACTCACGGGCTGCTGCCTTCCATCAGGAAGAAAAAGTAGATGAGGCCTCCTTCAAACAATGGGGAAAAACCTTGTGTTCATATGCTTTGTCCTCATGGGGGGGGGGGTTAAACACCTTGATATCTGCTGGAAGGACAACTTAGGAGGGAGTAAAAACTCTAGAAAATTTATAGAGTAATTTGAGAGTAACTTCCTGATAGAGGTGATTGAGGAGCCAACAAGATAAGATGTTTTGTTGGACTGAACACTAATATGGAAGTTCTGGACATGGCTGTGAAAGCTGGGGACAGCTTCGTATGCACTCACCATGGAATGCAAGGTCTTGCATGTTAGCGAACAAGGATGCTGGATTTTAAGAGAGCAGATTTTAACTACTCCAGAGATCTGCTTGAAAGATCCCCATGGGGAATTTCTTGCAAGCTCAAGGAAAGCAAATTAAAAGTCCTGGACCTGGAAAGGAATAGCCTCAGGCACCAGTAAGCACTGGAGGAAAACTAATTAGAAAGTAACTTTGCTCAGTAGGGCCTGTGGATCTTGATGGATACCAAATTCAGCATGAGCCAGGAATGTATCCTTGCAGGAAAGAAGGTTGACCAGATCTGGGGCCTTTCTTGCATAGGAAAAGCAGTACCAACAACTCGGTAAGTGATCCATACCCTTTATTCAGAACGGGTGACGCCACATCTAGCATACTGTGTCTTGTTCTCTGCTCACAGTACAAGAAAAATATAGATTTCCTGGAATCAGTCAAACACAATGCCTCAAAGATGATGAATGGATAGGAGCATCTCACATATGAGGAAAGCCTGAGAGAGATGGGATGGTTAACTTGGAGAAGGCTCAGAGTGTATCTCTTCAATGTATGCAAATATCTGAAGGGAAGATGCAAAACAGATGAGCCAGGCTCATTTCAGTGGTGTCCAGTTGTCATGGGTTCAGCAGGAGCAGTCATTTTTCTTTAAGTAGTAGCTGGTGTAGCGCTGTGTTTTGGATTTTTGGCTTGGGAACAGTGCTGATAACACCAGTGTTTATAGTTGTGGCTTGGAGTATTTAGGCTGGCCAAGGACTTTCGGAGTTTCATGCTCCACCAGGGAGGAGGGGAGCCGGGAAGAAGCTGGGCGGAAGCAGACAGAACACCTGACCCAAACTGACCAAAGAGGTATTCCATACCATAGCACGTCATGTCTGGGATGTAGGGACAGAGGGCAGAGACCCGGAAAGATGGTGGTGCAGGGGGGTGTGCACGGCATAGCTGGGATCTGGTATGAGGTGATGGGGTGCACTGTGTAGTCGAGCTTGATATCAGGTGATGGGGGGGCACTGTGTGGCGTGGCTAGATATCAGGTGAAGATCTGTTGTATTCTCTTTCCTTGTATTTCTCTTGTATTATTATTGGTGGTAGCAGTAGTGATTTATGTTATGGCTTAGTTACTAACCTGTTCTTATCTCAACCTGTGGGAGTTGCATTCTTTTGATTCTCCTCCCCATCCCCTTTTGGACTGAGGAATACAGAAAGGGGAGTGAGTGAGAGAGCGGCTGCATGGGTTTGAGGGCCTCAAACCACGACACCAGTGACAGAACAAGAGGCAATGGGCACCAGCTGAAAGACTGAGTGTTCTGTCTGAACAGCAAGAAATGCTTTTTTACTGAGTGACTGAGCAGTGGCACAGGTTTCTGAGGGAGGCTGTGGAGTTTCCATCATTGGAGGTGCTGGAGCTGTCTGGACATGGTCCTGTACAACCTACTCCAGCTGATCTTGGTTGAGCAGGGACTTTGAATCAGATGAGCACCCTAGGTCCTTTCAAGTCTAAACCATTCTGAGTTTCTGTGAAATAATTCTGTTTAACACTGTTTGTGAAGTTATATGCAAATTTTCAATCAAGTTAAATCTGTCCACCATTTTCACTACATAAAATATTACTTTACTCATTTTATTTCTCATTGAAAATATTATACTAATAAAAATTACTAATGGAATGTAATTTAAAATGGACTTTCAATTAGCAAAAAAGGTAAAATAATCAATCTTTTGCCACTTAAATTCTGAGTCATTAAGAGTATTAATTAAAATACACATTAAATCAGTTTAGACATCTGCAGTAGTAAAGTGTAACTTTTTCAAAGCTACAATTTATAAATAAGACTATCTTCCTCATGAATTATGTCTCATTCTGAAGGAATGTTTGTAAATTCAAATAGGGAGGATGTTACTGTTCTGCTTCTCTCCTTCATTTTTCTGAGATACAGAGTTTGTGAACAGGTAGTATATTTTTACAGAGAGTGGTGTTCATCCATGATAAAAATGGGGTATATTAAGTGATTGCTCATTACACTACCTTTACAATCAGCTTGTAACAGAACATTTGAATGAATGAGTTGCACCATCAACAATAAAAAGAAGAATAATAGTTCCACATATTAGTAAGCTAGCATAATTTTCAAATCATACAATGCATGAAAAATGCACAAAGTGATAATTTTTTCTTTTTTTCAGGCAGCAGGTACCTCAGTTGTATTCTTCCTTCTTGTTTGCATGAAATATTCTATGTTTTGCTATAATATTTATGATTACAGTGCAATTTCATAGTAGCTGGTTAAGACACGTAATTTTCTGTATTATAAAGCAACAGTGTGAAACTAGCACTGTAAAAATGCAAAAAACATAAATGGACATCAATGTCAGAGCTCTACTGAATTGAATGTGGAACTTTCAATGTGGAACAACCATTTACATAAAGAACTCTCCTATAAAGCAGAGGCCCCTAATGCAGCAAAATCATTAAAAACAGCCAGGTGTGAAGTGAATGAAAAGTTCTATTAAATGCAATAATTTACAATCCCTTATTGAATGTATATCTGAGAAAAATGCAAGCATTTACAAAATACTGTAAGAAAAAAGCAGAGAATTGTGACAGTACTATTACTGAATAAGATGGAAATCTTCACCAAAATCAAAATATTATCCAACAGATATCAGAGTTCTTTATTTTTTTCCCTACAGATAACTATAATCTAAAAACCCAGCATCTCAAAGAGATCATAAAAAAATACTTTAAGATATAAAAAAAAAATACAGAAAATTGTTTATAGAAAAATTAATATCACAAGTGAGGCAATTAGTACATGATGAACTCATTAATTTACATTGGTGAAGTTCCTGGTTGTAAAATAAAAAAAAAAAAAAAAAAAAAAGAATTCTGTTATATATTTTGAAAAATATTAAAATTATACAGCATAATCTTCAATCATATAGGTCCTCTTCAACCAACCTAGTCTCCATCTACAATAAGGTGACTTGCCTGGTTGAGGAAGGAAAGACTGGGAACATTTTCTATTGGTCTTTAATAAAGAATTTTACACTGTGTTCTGGAGAAATTGTCTTCTCATGGCCTGGGTAGGTGAATTCTCCTCTGGGTTAGAAACTGGTCGGATGGATGAGCCCAAAGAGTGGTGGTAAATGTTATTGCATTTAGTTGGCGACTGGTCACTAGTAGTATCCCTCAGAGCTCGTTGTTAGGACCAGCATTGTCTAATATATTCATTGTTGAGCTGGATGAGGCAATCGATTGCACCCTCAGTAAATCTGCAGACTTCACAAATTGTCTGGGTGTGTTGATCTGCTGAAGGAGAGGAAGGCTCTACAGAGGGACCTGGGCAGGCTGGATTGAAGAGCTGTGGCCAATGGCAAAGATATTCAACAAGGCAAAGTGCCAGGTCCTGCATTTGAGACACAACGACCCCATGGAAAACAGGCTTGGGGAAGAGTTCCTGGAAAGCTGCTCAGTAGAAAAGAGGTGCTGATTGACAGAGCTGAACATGATCCAGCTTGTGCCCAGACAACCAAAAAGGCCAACGGCATCCTGGCCTGTGTCAGAAATAGTGTAGCCAGGGGGACCAGGGCAGTGATCATCCCCCTGTACCCAGCACTGGTGAGGCCACACATCAAATACTGTGCTCAGTTCTGGGTCCCTCATTACATGGGTGATCCCTCGCTGATGCTGAATCAGGTCCAGAAAACCACAACAAAACTGGTGAAGGGTCTGGAGCACAGGTCTTATGACGAACAGTCAAGGGAACTGAGGTTGTTTAGTCTGGAGAATAGAAGGCTCAGGGGGTACCTCCTCACTCTCTGTAGCTACCTGAAGGGAGGTTGCAATGAGGTGATGGTTGGTCTCTTCTCCCAAGTAACAAGTGATAAGACAAGAGGTAGTTGCCTCAAGCTGTGCCACAGATATTAGGAAAATTTTCTTCACAGAGACGGTGATAAAGCATTGGAACAGGCTGTCCAGGGAAGTGGTGAAATAACCATTTATGGAAGTGTTCAAAAATCATGTAGATGAGGCCCTCAGTGATATGTTTTAGTGGCGATCTTGCCAGTCCTGGGGTAATAGTTGTTACATGACTGAATATCCTGCTTTGGGCAGCAGTTTAGACTACAGTAACTCCCAGAGTCCCTTCCAAACAAAATTATCTTATGATTCAAGAACTGATCAGTTTTTGTATTTTTAAGGAGATATGAATTCAGGGTGATATCGTAGTCAAATGTCCTGCACTAAACTATGTTTCTCTAAAACTTTCTAAATATGCATGCGCATACACACACAGTTATAAGCAAGCATTGTTATGCATGCATTTGTGTATGTATGTATCTAGAATATATAAATAAGGTAGCATACTTTATAGATTTCCATCTCTTTAAAATGAGTATTATATTGCAAAATTAGTATTATTTGTGATCTTAAGAAAAAAACCTATAATGCCTTTAAGTGCTAGCTTTTTTTAATTTCTATGTCAAAGTATATATTTTTTTCATTTTTGAAAATTATATTTCCTCAACTTGAATACAGCACATCTTGAAAATTCTGAATAAACTCACAATAAGACAATCCCCAAATACTTTATTAAGTGATTTTGGAAGAACAAGTAAAGAAACAAACAACTGCACTATCTCTCATCTTATCCTCTCCTTACACATCTTTGCATTTTCACTTCCTGTATGATATCATAGTTGGAAACCAGCAATAACATTACTGATACCAGTAAAAAAGGATAAAAAAAAAAAAATGTCTTCTTTTGTGCCAGTCAGTGCAGTGAATATTCTTACATTAAGTGATGCATTTGTTAACTATACATTCTTCAGGTGCGCATTGCATCTGTTCCTACACGTAGTAGATTGAATTATTTATGCTTTAAATAATGTTGTGACACACACATAATAAAAATCTTTATTTTTTGCAGCAAGTCTTTCAGTAATTTTGATATTGCAAATACTCTGTAATGCAAATATACACCATCACAGTTCACTAAAATCACATCAAAGCTTTATGTGAATTTACAGTAGAAAGATACTACAAAAGAAAAAAGACAAATACCCCACCCTTTTCACGCCCTTTCTGGAAACACAAAGAAAATAAGCACATTGTTTGACTTTGGTAGTTCTTATCCTAAAAATCTGCAGGATATTCTTCATCTCTTTCCTTTATATGAATCTTTTGCACAGCAATCTACCAGGTAATTATGACTCCAGAGGACTGATGTTATTTTAAGACTGAGATCTTAAGAAAGTATTCTTAGGATTTATGGATCTTTAAAAAGAAGTAGGGTACAGATACCTGATTTAGAGATAAGACAATCACAAAATTAAGTAAATGATTTTGATCCCTCAGAAGGAGCTTCAGAAATCAAATCTGACACAAAAAAAAAAAACAATTAGCATATTTTTATCAGTTCAGCAATTTCAGACTATCAGTATAAACTATTGCGTATATTTATGTTCATGCAATTATAGAAAACATGTAAAAATTTTCTGAATATTAAAAGAATTCTTTACTATTCACTAGTCCATAAACCTTGAATTGATAGTAAGAAATGTGTGAACAAAAATAAAGGAAAGCATATACAAAAGTATAATCTGCCTTACACCAAGGTATGATCCACTTTAGCAGTCTAACAGTTAGACATCCAGTTTAACCAAGGATGTGAGTGACCAGCTATGGCCAGCCTGAGGTCTGGTTTTTGCCTTTATTTGATGAGAAAAGGAGTGAAGAGAGAATATTCTTTCAAAGAGCCACCTTAGCATACTGATATATATATCTTTGAATATGATAAATGATGTAAAAAACTGTATTTTTTTTTGTCCTGATGGAATGCATATGCAACTTACATACATACATACACATAGAATTCAGTATTCCATTTCTCATACTAGGAAAACTTGTATTTCACAGCTGGAGACTGACAGCGAATGAAGAAATCATATTCTTTCAATTTCTCTGTACAGCATGCATAAACTTTCATGTACAAAAGAGATGTTTTCCATACATGGACCTTATCATTTGAAGATGCATCAAGTACAAAGATACACATATACAAACAGACCAGTGGTCTGATTTGGACCTCCGGGCTAGTCTGATAGGAAATTCCCAGACTGTTCTCTCCAATATCCAGCTCAGATTTATAGCCACTTCAACACAATGGCTCCTAAGCCTCTTATCTTACTTGCCAGCTACCCAGCTTGATTTTTGCTAATGATTATACAACTATCCTGCATATACAGTATGCAGATACTCTGGTCTCTGGCACAACACATGCAGATCCTGTCAACCATAGTCTGACTCCTGTTGCTGGCACTCAGACCTCTATACATGCATGTGCATACAGAAAAGAGATTCTCTCATCCAGGAAAACAGTTAATAATGGAGCACAGTATGTCATGAAGAGCACAGGCATGGTCAGGGAACCATTCTGAACAGCATCATTTAAGTACAATCCAATCCCTTTTGTCTTCTTATCCATCTGTTTTACCATGAGTGTTCCTCCTCAAAACACTTTGATCCCTTCTTTTCCCTACCTCTGGTTCATCCTCCAAGCATCCCATAATAACTCTTACGAAATCCAAAGAGGCTTTCCCTTTCATCTCATAAGAAGTCCCACATTGTCAGGCAGTAAATCCCCTCAGTCTAAAAGGAGATTGTGAGAGCTGGTCCCCTTGATTCATCCTGTAGATCTCAATTCTATCTCATGGATCTTATGGCTCCAAGATGATACTCCAATTGCACTTATTAGGTTTTTGGGTTTCTATCACCTGCTAGTGTTCTTTTGTATATTTGGAGGACTGGGATTTTTTTAATTTATTTATTTTTTTAATTTCTGTATACAAGTCTTCAATCACATAACCAAACAGAAACATTTTATTTTATAAACATTGATTTAATAGTCATGTTGATGTAGGTTCCTTTGTAAGCTATTAAGTTTTGATAACAAGTATCATACATGTGTGCTTTTCAATATAAACAAAAGAATTGGACCAAGACAAATATTTCTTTGGAGGTATTTTTTTCATTTTACTTTTTTTTTTTTAATGTATATTAAAAAAAGCACCTTTACATAAAACATACAACATTTCATTTTACATAAAACACACCTCTTTGGAAGTGTTTTATGACTTCTTTGTTCTTACTTTTTATTGTTGAAGAAAACCAACAAACGCCAACCAAGCATTTTAGATACTGAGCCATAGAATAATAATGTTATAGAAATTGCAGCATCAAAATGCTAATAATATGTCATGGATTCATGTCTGCAAATAGTCACATGGGGTTTGGTATTACTTTCTAACAAATTTAAACTAATTGCTTGTCTTCTAGTGTATTTTGTTTTTCTTGTACGTTACCTAATATTTTTCCAATGTATCACATCACATGTAATATCTGTACTGGTCCTAGAGATTCATGAATCTCATGAATCTCATAAATCTCTGAAAGGTTAAGCAGCAAGGATTTATTATAAACAAAGAGGACCACCAATGTCAAATACCATGCAAATTACATTTCTTCTTCAATAAAAGCTTAAATAAACATCAACAGCTGGAAAACTATCAAATACAATATTTAATAGTAGTGTTTTTTATGTTTTGCTCTGGAATTGTAAATTAGAAGAGAATAGCTACAGGAAGTCAGAGACAATTTCAATACCATGTATCCAAAAAGTGTAATTGTTTTGTACTATGTCCGAACTTTGGTAGTAAAACTGGATTTAGATATTTCAGGCTAATGATATTACAATAAAGATTCAGTATTATATCTATAAAAGAGATGCTGCTTACTTATTTTTGTAGGGTTATAATACTTAATAAAAATATTGTATTATTTTTGTGTTATTTGATAACATAAGTTTATAATAATAGCTTGCAAAAAAATATTTATTGTGTTTGAATTTTGTAATTAACATGTAGATTACTGTATGTTGAAATTTAAATGACTACAGGCAAATGGATTAATATGTGATCATAACCCAAGTGCTTGTAAACATCATAACAGAAACTTACAAATGCATTTGCTTTATGAATTGTATTCTGTCCATGGACCTGGTTAGAATTAATTTATCATTACACTGACTGTTTCTATAGTCCATTCATTATATGCAGCTCAGGAGTGACAAAATCAGAACTTCGACGCTCTGGAGGCAAATAAGTGTAGGAATTTTAAAGGGTATTTTTTCTTTAATCTAGTAATCTTTTCATATATATATATTTTCACAACTGAGTGATGTATTGGAAGTTAATTATAAAATATTAACTATTTTTTACATTTTTATTAATTAATATATTAGGCTTTTTTTTCCATGCAAAATGAATTTTTGTCATTTCAAAACCATTACTAGACAAACTGAAAATGCATTTTACATATCAACTTGAAGTGTGAGCAGTAGTAATGACTAAGTTATGTGTGTTGCTGGATATAGTATCTGAAATCTTTACTCTCAATTAACCTCTTTCATGAATAAAAACCAGGGAAACTAGGAAGAAAACAAACCTATTCCCTCCTTTTCCCAAGTACTTTGTAGTGTTTTCAATAGATAATCAATGCAGATATAAAGGTTAGATGAAAGGTTTTTAATTATTGTCTTTTTTCTCTTTTAAATTGCTAGTGATATCACAATTACTTTTGTTTATTTACACTAAAGGTAGACTTTATTGCTGTAACCTGCACCTGGTGAAGCATGAAAACTCCAGCATACAGCCATTGCCTCTTTATTCTTCAAATTCAGGATTACTAAATTGACCTCTCAACTTCATTAGAAATGGTTCTTGAAATAAAAATCAGAATAAAATTCTAACTGATTAATATCAGTTATTATATCAGGGAATATCAGGGAAATCAATTTTTGCATCTGTTCCAAATCAGCAAAATTTCTACATTTATCTCATTTAAAGTAGATGAGGAACTGACTATATCGGTTGCCTTTATTACTGTATCTCTGGAACTGATAATTATGTATATTTATGGGGTGTTTGCTCTAATATATTCTTCACTGTGTTAAACCCTATTGGCACCTAAACAAAGACTTCTCCATCACTCTTTTCCTTCTAACTTTACACAGCATATTTCTTTAATTTCTTTTTCACTTCTGACACAAAATATTATGATAAGATGAATGATAAGCAGTTTCATAAATGTCAGTCTCTTAGACAGAAAAAGCTTTATAAAGTGTTTGCATCATGTTAATACAGTTTTAGGACTCATTAAATAATCTAAGCTTCAGGATTTTTTTTTTTTTACTACCTAAAAAAGACCAAAACAACAAAACCCCTAAAAAACTGATGTCAGATTAATAAGAGATCTGTACCTGAAGAAATTCCTCAAGGTAATCCTGTTCTGAAAGAAGTTTGCCTTCCAGAGCTTTCACGCAGGTCTAGTTCCCTTATCACAACAGAAGTCAATAGATAAAAGAAGGGGTGTGAAATCATAGCATTCATAGCAACTATAATGCAAACATTGATGAGGATTTGTAAGGATCATGAATTTACAAAAAATATAACAATAATTATAACCTTTGGGAATATAATTGAATGCAAGTTACTGCAGTATGTACCAATTTAACTGCTTTCATTTGAGACTTCTCTACTTTAAAATGCTTTTAGTAACTATTAGGTTGGAGTAATTCAGTAGAAGGACCTCAAGAAGAATAATGCCATATGAAGAAATGGGATTAATGGGAAAAAAGCCTTTACTGTGAGAGTGGTGAGACACCGGAATATGTTGCTCAGAGAAGTTGCAGATGTCTTATCCTTGGCAGTGTTTAAGGCCAGGCTGGACGGGGCTTTGAGCAACTTGGACTAGTGGAAAGTGTCCCAGCTCCTGGCAGAGGGCTTGGAACTAGGTGATGTTTAAGGTCCCTTCCAACACAAACCATCCTATGAGTCAGTGATTCTGTGATTCTGTGATTATCCTGTTTAGCCTAGAGAAGGACAAGGTGAGATCATATCAATGCGTACAGATACCTGAGAGTAAGGAGTAAATTCAACTTAAATGTAAAAAAAAAAGAGCTTTGCAGTTTAAGTGTGGTCAAACACTGACACAAGTTTCCTGGAGAATATGTGGAATCTCCATGTGTAGAAATATTAAAAACGCAAAGGGACTTGATCCTCATAAGCTTGTGCTGCTGAATGACACTCCTTTGAGCTGAGGTTTGTACTGTGTTATCTTCAGAGAACCCTTCCTACCTCAGCCATTTTTGATATTCATTATTCCATGATCCTGTAAAATTATCTAACTTGTTTATAGTAAATTTCTTGGTAGTTCCAAGTAATTTTCTATTAAATTAAAAAAAAGAAAAGTCTTTTATTTTTGATAGCTCTTATACTAATTTGAAATGATAAAAAACTGAGGGGGGGGAAGTTCAATGATTTTAGGATATTTACTTCATAAATTCTGCTAAAATTATGAACTATAAAAGCTTCTGTTAAGCCTTCTTTCTTGGGAAAATTTGTCAAAATACAAAAACATTTTTAATAACTAATTATGGTTTTCAACAGTAATATGTCCTGATGTCATACATTCCTGAGCCGATGTACATTAATGTACATTCCAGAACTGATGTAAAATTTGGATTGAGCTGCTAATTTTAATTTCCTTAACAGACATGCTTTTTTTTTTTTTTTCTTTTTGTCATCAACTTTGAATTTAAGGTATGGCTTATACATCATCTTAGGAACCCACAGGATAACTCTGTAACTGGGTGAAATGTCATCAACTGCCCCTCTTTCTACCTTTAAAATCTTTTTAATGTCATTTTCATGTATATTTTCCTTCAAGACAATTCCATCTGTTTAAGTCAATATCAGAGAAAAAGCATATTTGGGGAGTTTGGACTCACTTCCATAGAGGACTAAAGAGGAAGGTTCTTGGAACATCTATACAGGTAGGGAGCTAACCTGGTTCTTATGCTATCACAGCAGCCGATCTACATAGTTCCTAATTCTATATAGTACAACATGGTCACTGCTGTCTATTGTTCAGCAATGGTGTACCACAGTATTTTCTGCTACTTTGAAAAACTACAAACAAATGTCCTTAATTATCTCTTCCAAGTCTTGAGAGTTTACTTGGAAAATTCTTTCATATAAGTCACTTTCACAGTCTTGTAATGCATCATTATAAAGCATACAAGGAAGGGCTTTCAGAGTCGTATACACCTAATTCATAATTCCAATTGCAGCCAAATTTCTATCAGAAGTTCTTTTAAAAATTTTAAATCCTGACTACAATGACTTAAAGTCCGTTAAAACAAAGTTATTTTTGGCTTTAGAGTGTAGTTATTTTAAATTCTTAATAATCTAGCATACTCATGGAAGTAATTCTGCTTCTTTTTGCAGCATTTTTACATAGAATCATAGAATTGTTAGGGTTGGAAAGGACCTTAAGATCATCTATTAGTTTCTCATTTACCTCAGGATTATTCACAGTGCTAATAAATATTATTTTATAATTTTTATTTTCAATGACACTGGCAATTGAGTTGTTAAGCTGATACATGCTTTCCCTAGTAAAAAAAAATCAGGCTTTGAATCATTTGGTAATGCTGCAGGATGATTTCTATCCAAACATTTGCCCCCTACATGTTTTGCATCCCCTGTTATTTTGCATCATTACAGACTGATGCTTGAGTCTGTACAAATCAGCAAAAGAGAAATTTCATAGCCCACACTGACCTCCTTTCTTTGCATTAGCTCTGTCAGTTTTGATTTGTTATTTTTCAGAATGTCACAAGCACTATCAACTTGAGGGAATTTACCTTTGTAAAAAAAAAATATTTAATTTTGGGAAGGGGAGAGGGGAGTAAAAATTTTTAATTATTACTTCCACACAAATGAAAAAGCAGATTAATATTACAATATTGATATTAATCAAGAATGGTTTATGCAATTTACCATGAGATACCATGTCTGAAGTTTGTAATAAAGGTTTTTCATGAGGCTATATTCAGCTTTTCCTATTATTAATAGAGCAACTGAAAACCATTGCTTCTCAGATCATTGTTACAAAAATATTGGAATTTATTTACATGGAATGTTATCTGACTGAGATGTATCTAATAAAAAAACCTGAGATACATGCTACACACGTGAAATAGTTGAATTTTTAATCATCTGAAAAAAATCTGGGTACTGTAGAATTTGAATTCTTCATAGTAGCTTGTATGGGGTTGTTTTTTTTTTTTTTTATTTGTGCTGAAAATACTGTTGGTAGCACAAGATTGTTTTAGCTATGGCTGAGCAGCACTTGCAGAGTTTCATGGTCTTCTCTGCTTCCCACACTGCCCTGTCAGTGAGTAGACTGGGGGTGCAGAAGAAGCTGGGAGGGGACACAGTTGGGACAGCTGACCCAAATTGACAAAAGGGTTATTGTATACTGTGTGGAACTGTGCTCAGCAATAAACCTGGGGGAAGAAGGAGAAAGGAGATGATGTTCAGCGCTACAGACTCATAGTATCATTTAGGTTGGAAAAGACCCTTATGATCATTGAGTCCAGCTGTTAGACCAACACTGCAAAGTTCACCACTAAACTTTTTACGTTTAAACCTTAGATTTATTTGCATTTTAGGGTTAAACTCTCTTCATTATGGTGCCTAGATATAAGTATCTAAGTTCGGTAGGACTGGCAAAGAAAATATTGGACAATTGTGGCTTGTATTTTTTTTCTGGAAAAAACACTCAATTTTTATTTTTTTCTCCCTTTCTGAGAATTTGTCGATTTTTACTCTGTACATATAGAATAAAGAATGAATT
>JASSUY010016174.1:0-32560 GCA_032466535.1 Forpus xanthops | reverse complement strand
CCGGTGACGAGCCTATGCTTTGTTCGAACAGTTCCGGTAGTTTTCCATGTCCTCTCTCAGCTAGAAACTCTCCCACATAAATTGAATCATGTTTTTATGCATGTATTTATATATATACACATACATATATATGCAGATATAGAGAAACAGAGACATGGAAAGTAAGGGAATAAGCTTTGACCTGTAACTCCCACGGGTTGAGATACGAACAGTCCAGTAACTAAGGTATAACACAAATCACTGCTGCTGCCACGAATAACAACAATGACCAGGGAAATAACAAGGGAAGAGGACACAACTGCTTACCTCTTGACGACTGAGCCTTGAACTCTTCTGGGTTCCTGCCCCTAGTTTTACACCCTGGGTATGACATACGGTGGTATGGAATACCTCTTTGGTCAATTTGGGTCAGGTGCCCTGTTTCTGCTTCCTTAAGCTTCCCCTTCTCCCTAGAAGAGCATGAGACTCAGAAAGTCCTTGTCAGACAAAAACACTCTAAACTGTAACTATAAACACTGATATTATCAGCGCTGTTCCCAGGCCGAAAGTCGAAAACACAGCATTGTGCCAGCTACTACAAAGGAGAAAAATAACAGCTGCTGATGAACCCAGGACACCTGGCTAAGGAGTTAATGTTTGCCTTGTAGACATCTATAGCAGAGCTGGGCACTGTATTTAATCTTCACTGTAGCTTGTGTCTGGTGGCTGTGAAATGACTCTAAGGCGACCTGTGAGAGAATCTTCAATGCAGCCTCCTCTGTGGCAGATGTTGAATGTTACATGAATTGAATTCTACTGTAATTTAAGCTTCTGCTTGTAAAATTCTGATGCCTGTTTTTTGGAGCAGAGATATGGTGCACAGAATTTCAAAATAACAAAGCACAAAATGAAGCACATTTTGTAAGGATGGGACATCTAAGAGAGGCGTAAGACTCGTAGACTGAGATCGCTTAAAGATAAGACTTTTGATGAACAGAAAGGAGACCTGCTTGTGTCCCATGTTTAGCTTTGGGTCTTTGCTGAAGTGCAATTCACTTTTGCTTCTCCAGTCTCTTTAAGTGCAGAGCTTTATTAAAATTCTTGGCAGAGAGAACCAGGCAAACAGACTGACTAGATAGACTGCAGAAGTAATTTCTACACAGGTGCCTCTAGTTTTGGATAAATCTTGCACTTAACTCTGCTCACAGTAATGTTCTCAGTCTGGACGTTGACAAAGAGCCAGAGCAAAAAATGAGAAGCCATAAAACTCTGAAAAGATTATGGGCTTTCTATCACATGTTCTAAAATGCTGTCAGTATCATTGACAAACTGAGTTTTCAGGTTTTCTTTTCTGTGTCTGTTTTGGAAGGAGAAGACGATAAGGCAGTGGAGCGAGAAGGGATTCTCTCTAAAACAGTTTGAACTGCATGATTTGATGAAGCATTTTAAAAATGGAATCTGTGACAAAAGAAGCTTCATAATCTTGCAAAAAAAAGTCTTGTAAAGAAGTGGTTTTGGTTTTGGAAAAAATATTTTAGCTGTTTACACATCTTAAAATTTCACATAATTTTTTTTTTGTTTTCCATGCACATCTATTTTAGAGCTTTACCTCATGTGCTTTGAAGTGCTCTCTAAATATTTAACCACTAAGACTTCAGAAAGAAATGTTTTGGTAGCAAGACATTTGCTTTTCTTCATATTGCAAGAGATTAATGATAAAGCATATATAATATATGCAGGAGGGCTTGCTTGTTATGAAAATGCACTGTTTTGCTAAACATAACGGTCATTTAGGTTATACAGATTTTGCAATTATGTTAACTTGAAGTTGCTTGAGGTTCAATTTACTGTTGCATTATTCTGTACACAAACTGCAAAACAAAAGACTGAAATTTGCTCTTAAGTACAGAAGTAAAAACAAGTCACACAAAAAGAAAAGAGAATTTAAAAGGATGCTTTTCAGAAGCCAAAGAAAATTGCTGAATATTCCTGATATTCTTTATGAAATTCTTCCCATCAGTGTGACAAATCCAAATTATAACTTGCTTCCTGAGTAAGAGCTTGTAACTGTGCACTCTTACTCTTTCTACAAACAAAAAGAAAAGAGGAGAATGTGGAAGCCTCTAGAATGCTGGAAACACATTTTCAACGATGTGTTCTAGCTAAGGCTTTAGTCACATTGCTGTAGGGATTAATGGAATCACCAAAGCCCCAGTTAAAATAAAATGCAGTGTAATAAGGAAATTCTTTAGAGGTAGGAATAATGTAAAGCCATGAATAAGTTTAATTATAGATGGGTAAGTCTGATCAATTGTCAAGCCATAAGATACTATTGATACTAGAAGTGTATATGGATAGTTAATGTAATATGAAATGCTAACTTTCATAGTGAAATTGGTTCAGAGAAAGTTTGCTTTACATGGCATTAAAATAAAACCAGTTCTGTGTGGAGACTCTAACAATGCAGTATGAATTGTGAAGGCATTGGTTCAGTGCTGAAGCTGAAGAATTAACCACAAATCACACTTACAGCTTTAAAAACCTTGATAATTATATTTTCAAAGGAGACTTACTATTATAGTTACTTTTTACAAATTGCATTTCATAAGATCTCAGAAACAACCAGCTAAAATTAACTTCTGGTTAACCTCAAAATAAAAGGAAGCTCCCAAACAGTAATGATATTAATAATATCACATATTTTTAAAAGCACAGTGTGATTTGCTTTTCAATGTGTTTTGCAGGAGGAATCTAGCTCTTTTTTTTGATAATGTTCATGTAACTAAGGCAATTGCATTTAATTATAAGAAATCACAGGCCCTTTCCCAGTAAAACTCTAAAGAGAAATGGTGTTCATCTTTTTTATGTACACAAGAAATGGCTTTTCAGACAGGAACTCATGCTGTGTTTGTTAATTGCTTTTTTGCTTGCTCCAAAAAGGAGAGACTAATAGTTTGCTCATTGCACACTCTACATACAGGATGTCAACCTCTCTCTGACCACTCACTGTAGTGCTTTCTGTCTGGATTTAAAATTAGTACAAGATTCTCCTCATGAGAGAGCATACAGTGCTGGATTGCTGCCTGCTGACGATATCATGCAACTCGTCTGGTTTTATCAAAGTTCATTCTTTGCTGGGATCATGGTTTGAGTAAAGTCAGGGAGAGTTGCTGGTGACCTAAAGACAACTAGTTGGTGGGCTATGAAAGTGCTACTTAGCAGGCAGCAGTACACAGTTGAGTTCATTGGCTGTTTTCCTCTAAAATCAGAGCCTATTAAGGTGCACATAGGGCTTCCTCATCTTACTGTATTGCCCATCACGTATAGCCGGGTCACTGAGCAAAAGCAATCCCACGAGTGGGTTTGCCTTTACCTGAAGCAGGAATAACCCAGACTGTCTTCCCCAGCAAATTCTTTATGTGCACCACAGGAACTTTATCCCCTCTTTCAGTATGTAAAAGTTCTGACTAGGCTGGGCCAACCCTGTTGGTAGATCCTCTGGTGTTGCACAACCAGATGGTTTTTGGTATATGTGTATCCCAATGTTTGAAAATCCCACCACCCTTTGCTCTCAGTGTAGTTTTTAACAGCCCATTGTACCATTCAATTTTCCCAGAGACTGGTGCATAGCAGGGGATGTGATATACTCACTCAATGCCATGCTCTTTGGCCCAAGTGTCTATAAGGTTGTTCTGGAAATGAGTCCCGTTGTCTGACTCAGTTATCTCTGTGGTGCCATGTAGCCACAAAATCTGTTTCTCAAGGTCCAGGACAGTGTTCTGGGTAGTGGCATGGGGCAGAGCGTATGTTCCCAGCCGTCCAGTGGTTGTTTCCACCATGGTGCTTGCCTTAGCAGGTTGATGGGAGTATGATATAATCGATCTGCCAGGGCTCCCCGTATTTGTACTTCAGCCATCGTCCCCCATACCAAACAGGACTTAACCTTTGGGTTTGCTTAATTGCAGCACATTTCACAGTCATGAATAGCCTGGGCAATAGGGTCTATTGTTAAAATCACCCTGCTATCACGAGCCCATCTGTATGTGCATCTCTGCCCTGATGGCCTGAAGTATCATCATCCCACCAGGCCAAAAATAATTCACCCTTATGTTGCCAATCTAAGCCCATCTGCGCCACTTCAATCTTAGCAGCTTTATCCACTTGGTTGTTCTGGTGTTCCTCAGTGACCCGACTCTCGGGTACATGAACATCTACGTGGCATACCTTCACCACCAGGTTTTGTACCCAGGCAGCAATACCTTGCTAGAGTGCAGCAGCGCAGATAGGTTTACCTCTGCATTGCCAGTTTCTCTGCCTCCATTGCTGCAACCACTCCCACAGGGCATTTGCCACCATCCATGAGTCAGTATAGAGATAAAGTGCTGGCCACTTTTCTCATTCAGCAATGTCCAAGGCCAGCTGGATGGCTTTCACCTTGGCAAAATTACTCGATTCACCCTCTCTTTCAGCAGTTTCTGCAACTTGTCGTCAAGGACTCCTTACAGCTGCATTCCATCTCTGATGCTTTTCCAGAATATGACAGGACCCATCAGTAGAAAAAGGCATATTGCTTTTCACTTTCTGACAGTTTATTTTGTGGTAGGGCCTCTTCAGCATGCATCACCTCCTCCTCCTCTGGTGACATTCCAAAACCTTTGCCCCCTGGCCAGTCCATGATAACTTCTAGAATTCTTGGATGACTGAGAATTCCTATTCAAGCTCATTGCCTGATTACTGCTTCCCACTTAGTCCATGTAACATCAGTAGCATGATGTGTAGAGGAGATCCTGCCTGTGAACATGCAGCCCAGCATGGGCAACTGGGATGCCAGGAGAAGTTGTGCTTCAGTGCCAATGACTTCTGAAGCAGCTGAAACCCCTTCATAGGCTGCCAGTATCTCTTTTTCAGTTGGGGTAGAGTTGGCCTAGGGTCCTCTGTATCCCCAACTCCAAAAGCTGAGGGGTCAACCTCGGGTCTCCCCTGGAGCTTTCTGCCAGAGGCTCCAAGTAAGACCATTCTCCCTGCCTGTGATGTAGAGAATATTTTTAACATCTGGCCCTGTCCAGACTGGTCCAAGGGCTACTGCATGAATTCTCTCTCGTGTAATTTGCTCAAAGGCTTGTTGCTCAGGGACCCACTTAAAATCATTCCTCTTCCTGTTCACATAGTAGAGAGGGCTTACAGTCAAAGTGTAATTTGGGATGTGCATTCTCCAGAACCCCACAACACTTAAGAAAGCTTGTGCTTCTTTCTTATTAGTTGGTGGAGACACTGCTGTTATGTTGTTGATCACATCTGTGGGGATCTGTTGACATCTATCTTGCCATTTTATTCCCAGAAATTGAATCTGCTGTGCAGGTCCCTTAACCTTACTCCAATTATTGGCAAAACCTGCTTTCAGCAGGATTTGGATTATTTTCCTCCCCTTCTCAAAGGCTTTTATTATATATCTCCCAAAGTATAGAGGTGATGACTACAACGGAAATGTAAGCAAGATCAGTTTCATGATCAGTGAGTCTTTTGTATTGAAAGTCATTATCACAAAGTACAGTGAAACAAGTTCCTTAGCCCCCAGTTGTAAATTTACAGCTGTATTTACAGCAAATACCAGCTGTAAATAATGTATGACATGCTGAAACTGTGACATCAAGGACAACAACTTTGAGAGCCAGTAAATCAGCATTGTGACAAGTGATTATTAATTCAAAACAATAAATGCCTATAACAAATATGATTAGACAGACTGGTCAGATCTGTTGTTATCTCATACCTTTGTGCCCCACATTGGGCACCAAAAAGAACTGTCATGGTTGAAGCCCAGCTGGCAACCCAGAACCACAAAGCCCCTTGCTCACTCACCCTCTTTTCTCCCTCTGTTCCCAGAGGGATGGGAGAAGCATTGAAAGAATGTAACTCCCATTGGTTGAGATAAGAACACTCTAGTAACTAATCTATAACACAAAACACTGCTGCTACCACCAATAATATTAATAAGGGAAATAACAAGGGAAGAGAATATAACCACTCATCACCTGCCAACTGATACCCAGCTTTAGCTGAGCAGCAATCTATCCCTCGCAGGTAACTGCCCCCAGTTTATATACTAGCCATGGCTTGCTGTGGTATGGAATACCTCTTTGGCTAATTTGGGTCACGTGTCCTGTCTCTGCTTCTTCCTGGCTTCCCCTCCTCCCTGACAGAGCATGAGACTCAGAAAGTCCTTGGTCAGACTAAACATTACTGAGCAACAATTAAAACGGTGTTATTGGCATTGTTCCCAGGCTGAAAGTCAAAACCACACAAAATATTTCCACTATACTGAATTTGGACTTCTTAGTTATAAGCAGAATGGGTTTACTGTCTGGAGTAAGTGCTGAACCTCTTTGGTGCAGAAACAGGGTGGGAAGTGTCATGGAAATTAACCAAATCGTGACTGTGGACTGTCCTTTGCCACAAATGCTCCAACTGATCTTTTTCAAAATCAGATGTACAGCAGTGCTGAGATCTTTCATGCCACACATCTGAGGATCGTTTAATCTTGACCATCTGCCACATCTTTATTTCATAGATGTTACAGTCAGTGGTAAAAGCTTCTTGTCTCCAGATGAGTATTTTGAAGTTGGAGACAGATTGAGGTCTGGTTGAGACCACAGGCAGATCATGTAATCTGAGTTGATGTTTGGAAGAACTTCGGCTTTATGGGAGAAGGTGGTAATCCTGTGGGTGCAATGGCACTGGCTGAGAACAACATGAGGTACTCTGAAGAGCTCTTGTCACTGTTAATATACTTCGTTCTTATACAGTCCTGTCTTCTTTTTTTATTTGACAATCAGAAATTAATTTCACACTTTAATGCTCACTTAGCTCTGTATTATAGTGTCTCTCTTGGCAAGGAAGTAGTAATCAAATAAGAAAAAGGCACTTTTCAACTCCCCTTGAGATGAGTCTATTTGTCACCTCCTCACACTGTGATCTTCTGAGACAATGAAGGAATAACTCCAGAGATCAGCAGTGTGATGATATGAGTTAAGGCAATGCATGCACGCCATGCCTACAAAATAGGTCTGTAATCTGAAAATTGGTATTTTCTACATAATAAGAGGAAATTAATTTCTTTCTGGCTTTGTGTTGTCGACCATACCATCTGGGCATGCATCTTGCAGTGGATTCCCAATGAGCCAGACCCATGATCTAGGCCTCCATGAGGGTGTTGAAGGTCACTTGGGCCCCAGCAGGAAAGAAGTGTAATGGCTGAAGCAGCACGTAAAAAGGACATTGTTGTTTGAGACCTGGACCTGGGCTGTACTGAACATAAATGTGAAGAGCCAATCAGAATGTGTAAAAGGGCACATGAAAAGTACATGCAACCAATCACAGTTTGCCTGATCAAGTAAAGGGTTGGAGTTTTGTTATATAAGGCAAACTTTGCAAGCTTCTGCTTGATTCACATTGAGTTGTGTGAGGTCCATAATTTCTTCCCACAAATGGTGACCCCAACATGATGCTCAAGAGGAGCTGTCAGCTACAGTGACTGGGGAAGAAGACAGGGAAGGCCCAGCTGGGGGACAGCTCAACTGGTCTGAGACTGGAGCAGACCATGAGTCTGGGGGCTGTGGAAGACATGCTCATTGCAACAGACACCCAAGAGAGGTGAGCAGCCAGGGGCAGGAGTTTGGGCAGTTGATAACAAAAGATGAAAGTGCTATAGTTAAACTTCTGCATATGCTTTCTAAGAAAGGGATAAGGTACAAGAAAGGACTTTAAAGTCTTTACTGAACTGGTGCCAAGAGAAAGAGTTTCCAGCCACCCCTCCAGCCAATCCTGCTTTTAAGGTCAAGACATGGAGCCAGACTGGGGAAGAGTTATGGGAGGCAGTCAGCTGCAGTAACAAAGAAGCCAAAGCACTGGCTACCACCTGGAGGGTTGTGTATACAGCCCTACAGGAGTTAAAAGCCAATCTCACTGCAGCAGCAAGGATACTCATTGCTACGAAGCCAGCTTCGACCCCTGCCCCTCCTCCAGCTTAGGTCTGAGTCTTTGATTCACTACTAAAGCCATCACATCTGCACCGCCAGTGTATTCAAGTGCACCCCCGTTGGGCACAGAAGGAGGCTCAGCTGCAGACATAGATAATGGAGACATGTGATGACAAGGTGCTCAGCCCCAGCCTGCACAAAACACCTGCAAACAACAAGTTGTGCTACCTACGTTGCCGTCTGTTCCAGAGGAACAAAGTTGACTGTGTCCACCAGCACTGCCTCCCACATGAGGAATGTGAGACAGCTCAATGCACAGGTTTTGGGGATCCCAGTAAGCAATTGGATGGAATTTGACCCATACAGCCTCTTGAGCACGTCATATCACTGCCAAGAGGACGTGACCATGGAAGACACTCTGTTTGTCTGGGAATTCCACAACCGGACCATCTTGCATGTGAATTATTCAGTAGGAGGGGTAAACGTGGGTCGTATCAATCAGTCCATAGGCAATTATCAATTGGAAAAGGTGTTACAGAATGTGTGAGAAATATGGAGTTGTGCAAAGGCGTTACACAGAGTGTATAAAGATGGGAGTCTTTCATGGTTGGATGCATTGCTGACAAATTGGAGTTTAACTGGATGGTTAGGGTGAATTGTAAAAGGACATGTAATGGTAATAACTGTTATTTTGGTTGTGTTAATTTTATTGCCATGTATTTTGCAATGTATGCAACGAATGGTACAGGAGGCAGTTAAATGTGTTTGACTGACTCAAGAACAAGAAGAGGGAATTGTGGGCATGCATCTTGCTAACAGTGGATTCCCAATGAGCCAGGCCCATGATTTAGGCCTCAACGAGGGCATTGAAGGTCACCTAGGCCCCAGCAAGAAGGAAGTGGAACAGCTGAAGCAGCAAGTAAACAGGGCATTGTGGTTTGAGACTCGGATCTGGGCTGTATCGGACATAAATGTGAAGGATTAATCAGAATCTGTAAAAAGGTGCATGGACAGTGCATGCAAGCAACTACAATTTGCCTAATCATGTAAAGGGGTAGTGTTTTCTTATATAAGATGAACTTTGCAAGCAATAAAAGGCTTCTGATTGATTTACATTGAATTGTGTAGAGTTCATAATTTCTTCTCACAATACCACTTTTGTGGAGACATAAGGTGCAGACCCCGTTTCTATTTACAAAAGAAATCCTTTATTTGCAGTCTTGCATCCCTTTTATAGTCTACTAAGTGCTAAGCAGTAACTTTCCACTCTCTTACTTCCTTATCATCCCGATTCAGCTAAACTACTAAAGGTTACAAATATTCACATGGTTTGGTCTGTCTTTGAGATGCACATCCTGCTTTATCTTGCAAAGTCTCTGTTTTGTTTCGCTAACTGCTCTTTACCCTTCATTGTTGTCTTTACAGTTCCCAATGCTTAGGCCTGGTGAGGGCATTAACACCTGATGTTGTCTTTGCTGTTTCCAGGGCTTAAGCCGGACCAGGGCAGTAACACCTGAATCCATTTCATTAACTATTTCTATCCCTTCACCCACACACTTTCACAATATTCAGCAAAAATTATGGCTTTTCTTTTGCTTTTTAGTGGGCCTACTAGGAATACTGAAGATTATAAGACCACATGGTTTATTGTTTTGGATTTTTTCCTTGAGTATATGGATTTGTTTTAGTGATTTGTATTTGAAATACCAGTGGCAAAAAGATACCTTTTCCTAATGCAGTGGAGGAAAAGCAATGGAGCACGGCTTGCAAATGCTGGGCATTGGAGCATACAGTCAATAATTCACTCTACTCTTCGGACTAAAGGGCCTTGCTGCAGCCCAAAATATGGCATCAAATCACACTGAAGATCTTTCTAGAAAGAATGAAGCAGCTGTCTAGCAACAGAAAGAGAAAACAGAAGTATTATACCTGTCATTTTCAAAGTTGGCAAAACCAAGTATGTTTAATACTTATCTAGGAACTACAGTGCACAGTCAGAACTGTACTGGGTCAGACCTACATCTTGTTAAACTCCCAATCCCATCTCCTGCAGCTGATGCATGTCTGAAAAGTGACAGTATGGCTTACTTCTTCCTGGAATACAGCCAGGCAAGTCTCAACAAACTTTAAGGACTTTCTGAGCTATAGATTGCATCTATGATCATCAATAGACCCCAATTTGACCTAGGTTAATAGTTGTGTCTCATTGTTTTTTAAGACTTTTTTTTTCCTTAAAACATCTTCCACCATGATGTTTTTCAGCTTTATTTTGAGATATATGAAAAGTTAATATTTTGTTCGTATTAAATCTTCTGTTTGGGTATTTTATCAAGTAGTCATGGTTCTTTTGCTACATAAATTATTGAAGAATTATTCCATAATTTTTCACTTTCTTTATTGGTATGGACTTACCAGTGAAGACATTTGCAGATATCTGCATTTTTAGGTCTCAAAGATGACAAGGCCAAATTCTGCTCTGTGTAAGTCCTGTGTATATCACTGGACAATCAGAGGATGTATGCATTACACAAGCACACAGAGACTAGATTTAGGCTTGGAAGCACCTCACATTAAACATTCAGAGAAAATTAGCATGACTCATATCCTCAATAATAAACAGCTTTGCTGATGAATGCCAGCTTTCTCTGCTTCCCTAAAGCTGTTCTGAGCTGGAAGGCGGAGTAGCTGAACCAGTCATAGAAAATCACCTTCTAAAAGTGTTAAAAAGCTTGGGAAGGGCTGGTTGGAAATGTAATGCTCCAGGCCAGCTTTTCCTGCAGCCATCATGATATGGTCAAACTTGAGATCCTCAGGACAGAGAAAAGCATGCAGCAAGCTCACTGCCCTGGACTTCAAGAGAGCAGAATTTGGCCTCTTCAGGAACCTGCCAGTAAGATTCCATTGGATATAGCTCTAAACGGCAGGGAAGCCCAAGACTGCTGGCTGATATTCAAGGATCATTTGCTACAAGCTCAGCAGTACTGTGTCCCAACTAAAAGGAAGTGCTGCAGGAGGGCCAGGAGACCTCCTTGGATGGATAAGGAGCTGCTGAGGAAACTTCAAAGGAAAAAGAGGCTTATAAAATGTGGAAGCAAGGACAGGTGGCCTGGGAAGAATACAGGGATGTTGTCTGGGAAGCTAGGGACTGGGTTAGGAAAGCTAAGGCTCACTTAGAATTAAACTTGGCTAGGGATGTTAAGGATAATAGGAAGGGATTCTATAGGTACATTGCAAATAAAAGACAGACTAGAGTCAAGGTGTGCCCTCTCCAGAAGCTATCAGAACTGGCTACCCTGGATTTCAAGAAGGCTGAGGTTCTTAATGATTTCTTTGCCTCAGTCTTCACCAACAAATGCTCTGACCACACCACCCAAGTCTTGGAAGGCAGACATTCTCACAGGGATTGTGAGAATGAAGACTTTAGGCCCACTGTAGGAGAGGATCTGGTTTGAGACCATCTTAGGAAGCTGAAGTTGCACAAGTCCATGGGAACATATGGAATCTATCCGCGTGTCCTGAAGGAACTGGTGAATGAAGTCGCTAAGCCAGTTAGCAACTTTGAAATATCTTGGCAGTCAGGTGAAGGTCCCAATGACTGGAAAAAGGGAAATATAACCCCATTTTCAAGAAGGGGAAAAGGAATGACCAGACAGTCTCACCTCTGTGCCTGGCAAAATCTTGGAGCAGATTCTCATGTACTGAGGCATGTTGACAGCCAGCATGGCTTCACTAAGGGGAAATCTTGTCTGATCAATCTGGTGGCCTTCTATGATGAGGTTACAAAATTGATGGACAGTGGTAGAGCAGTTGGCGTCATCTACCTGGATTTGTGAAAAGTGTTTGACATTGCCTGCATGATATCCTTGTCTCTAAATTGGATAGACATCAGTTTGATAGGTGGACCACTTGGTGAATAAAGAACTGGCTGGATGGCAGCACGCAAAGAGTTGTGCTTAATGGTTCAATGTGCAGCTGGAAACCAGTAACGAGCAGAGTCCCTCAGGGGTCGGTATTGGGACTGGTCTTGTTCAAAATCTTTGTCAGTGACATGGACAGTAAGGTTGAGCGCATCCTCAACAAGTTTGCCGATGACACTAAGCTGTATGGTTTGGTTGATATGTTGGAGGGAAGGAATAACATCCAGAGGGACCTTGACATGCTTGTGAGGTGGGCTGATACCAACCTCATGAAGTTTAACCATGCCAAGTGCAAGATCCTATACCTGGGTCAGAGCAACCGCAAGCACAGCTACAGATTAGGCAGAGAAGAGACTGAGAGCAGCTCTGAGGAGAAGGACTTGGGGGTCTTGGTCAATGAGAAAATGAACATGAGCCGACTTCAGTGTGCTCTTGCAGCCCAGAAAGCCAATCGTATCCCTGGCAGCATCAAAAAGAATGTGACCAGCAGGTTGAGGGAGATCACCCTACCCCTCTACTCTTCTCTTGTGAGACCTCAGTTGGAGTACTGTGTACAGGTCCAGTGTCCGCAACATAAAAAGGATATGGAACTGCTGGAACAAGTTCAGAGGAGGGTCACGAGGATGATCAGTGGAGTGTACCTACCTCCTGTATGAAGACAGGATGAGAGAGTTGGGGCTGTTCAGCCTGGACAAGAGAAGGCTGCATGGAGACCTACTAGGAGCCTTCCTGTATCTGAAGGGGGCCTACAAGGATGCAGCGGATAAACTTGCCATTAGGGACTGTAGTGATAGGACAAGGGGTAATGGGTTCAAACTTAAAGACGGGAAGTTTAGATTGTATATAAGGAAGAAATTCTTTACTGCAAGGATGGTAAGGCACTGGAATACGTTGCCCAGGGAAGCTGTGACTGCTCCATAGCTGGCGATGTTCTAGGCCAGGTTGGACAGAGCCTTGGGTGGCATGGTTTAGTGGGAGGTATCCCTGCCCATGGCAGGGGAGCTGGAACTAAATGATCTTAAGGTCCTTTTAAATCCTAACTGATCTATAATTCTATGATTTTATACCCCATTATCTCAAGGGCTGAATTAGAACTGAGACACAGATGACAACTGACAATGGAAATCATGTACAAACAATAGTTTACACTTGACAGCTATAGGCAGTTACCATATTTGTATTACCTTCTTCTCTACCACTGTAGCCTGAGGATAGATTTGTTGCCTTTTGCCTTGATTGCCTAGTTTAAACTTACAAGATATTCCTCAAAAATGTCACCAACCTGGAAATTTACAGGCTCAAAAAGGAGCCTGGAGTTCACTACTTTGTGAATTCAAATGACAAATACATTGAGAGCTAAACAGATCTTGCTCTAGTGGAAGCTATGAGAGAGCACAATGTATTAATTCAATCTTGAGACTTTTACCAGAGTACTTGTTTACTTTTGTCAGTAATTTCAGTGCTGGCATTTCTGTTATCATTTGCCATATGAACTCAAAGCCAGACTTCATTCAATGTCCCTTGCAATCATGTTGAAATAAATTAGGAATGGTTGTGTCATGGGATGAGGCAGGTCAAAGAGTGCACAACACCTCTTCAGATTGAGCTTTGAGACCTTTGGGCAGTAGAGCTGGAATCAGAGGTGTATGAAATACCACATTCATTTCAGGAGGCTTCTCCCACTTAATAGCAAGAAATACACAGATTATAGAGATGTAGAGCCCTGGTCTGATGTCAGAGCACTGTGACATTTCATGATGGTTGAAGTTCAATTATCTGAACAAATTGAAAGAAGGTTCTGCATTCTTGTCCCCTGAACACTTTAAATCCTAGTGTCTAGGTACAACTTGTTTCCACTTCGCAAAATTTCTTAAGAAAAAAATTTACTGCTATACATCCAGGAGGATCACTCCTATGATCCAGGTAAAAAGGAAAAAAACTGGAAAGAATTTAGAACAAAAATGGGCATTTTTCCCTTGTTGTCCTCAGCAGAAAAGATACAATCAACAAGCCATGTAGGATAAGCCCTCTAGGAATCACTCTTTGTGCTGACGATTTTTAGATACTGCCTGTGTTACCTGCTAGTTTCTACAGATGATGAAGCCCTTATCCTGCTGACTTCTAAATTGCTCCTTCCACTCGTGTGCAATGAGAACTGGGCTCAAACCCCTGTTTTTGCTGACACTCCATGATGTGCTTGGAAGCCATTATATCTGCTCTACAGACTATATGAACCCATGAAGCTTTAAGGAAATGTAAGAATAAACAGGATAAATTCTGCATAGCTTGGCATGCTTGCAGTGAACACCACTGTATGAAAAATCATTTCCACAGCAGCAGCAGCACTTTTTCTAGAGGAAACCTGCAAAAGGTGAAAGGCTTCCCACTCATCCTATTATCGATGCCCTTGTATTAATTTCTTCGTCAGTGCTGCTGCTCTGAGCTACTTCACATGCAGCACAAAGTTGAATCATACACTTCAGCTATATTTCTTTGATAATGGAACCTGTTTCAGATTGGTGAATTTAGACATTAATGGAGGCTGTAAGAAATGGAAAGAAACTGAAAAGCAGGAGCTCTGCTCTTTATTAAGGCTGATGTTTATATCTGTAAAATAATGCTATCATCCGTATACTCCCTATATACAGACTTAGGCCATAATTCACTAACAGCATTAAAATGGGCTCAGAGGATCCCAAAAAAAGAATAAGGCTCTCCCATGAAAGGGGTGTCATTGTAAATGTCTTTTCAGGAAACAAAAGGCACAGTAAAGTTTGTGACCACTAGTCCACGAATTGTGAAAGCAGCGCTTCTCTGTGACTCAGAGAATGTACACCAGACATTATGGTCTTTCAAATTACAGTAAATTCTGTGAGCACAGATAAGAGCAAGAGTGGAGGAAAACAGATTTTTTCACTGCTGTTGCAGTGATACCTTTAATGCCTTCAAACATTAGACTGATTTCTATATAGATCCCCAGCTGCCTGAGTTACTGGTCGTAAAGTACATCAAGCATTTCTAGACTCATTATTTATGCATCAGAGGATTAATTCTTCATTAATTTGGATAACTGTAGATGACCACTTCTTCAAGTGAAAAAACATTAAATTGGCAATTTTTCAGTTCCCCATTTTATTAAGATGGGACAACATAGAAAGTGAGGTTAGGTAAATTTTCAGTAGATCACATGTCCCTTCTTAGTATTGTTCCCTAGGAAAGCCTAGCTTTTCATTTCTGGGTACATTACTTGTCTTGCTCGTGGAGTTTTAAACCCTAATCTCGGTTTATATGACCCTCTGCACGACCCCTTTGTCTGAGATCTGGCAATTAAGCAGATCCCGCCTTTGGCTGTAGGAACCTGCTAATGGGATCTTCAGCCCTCAGCAACAATTCCTGGGCTTGGTGAAAGAAGGGCCAGGCAATCCTTTCATATGTTGCACTAATAATCTGTGTGAAAGTCCTGCAAGGGAGCCAGCACTTGGAGTGATTTATGGAGCATCAATAATTTTACTGGCTATTCACTGATAAGTTGCTCCCTTGGTGAGATATTGGCCCATAAATCACTGTGTGGAGGTCTTTTGTTAGATATAATCAGTTTGGCCTGCCCATTCTGGCAGCCTCTCACTTCCTTTAATTTCCTTTTTTTTCCTTTTTTTTTTTTTTTTTTTAATGAGTCTCCTCAAAGGAAACAACCACAGTTTCAAAACTTCTCACTCCCTGCTCTAGTCTGTGAATCCTCTTGTCTCTTGCCCAGCTCCAAGATCTTTTCACGTTACTTTCTCATAAAATATTAGCTGCCAGCGAGCCCTTCAGTTGCATCCTTCACCCATGGTCTTCAAAGCTGTTTACAGCTTTACAGTCACCCTCATTGAGTTGCTCACTCCTGCTTTTCCTGCAGATCATGTTATTAGTCTGTTCCAACTAGTCATTGAATGGATGCAATAACAGCAACATACCTAGACCACTGGAGACAAAAGAATAGAGAATTTCTAGTACAAAAAAAGTCTGTGGAGACAAGACATGGGTTATATGGCTTCTGACAAGTTATTTTGAGATTGCTTTATATCTTTCTAGCCTTCACTTACAAATTCAAAGAATATTGCTTAACCTTTGCAAGATTGTGAGCAAAGATTCAAAAGGCATAGTCACACATTATTATCAAGGGAACTCAGCAGAGATTTTAAGGAGCCAGGTTCCCTAGATCTATGGCTACAGGAGTTCACTGAGTCATGGATAAATAATTTCTTCTGTGTCAAAGAAAGATTGTCCACCTGAAGCTCTTTGATTTTCTGTCCTGTGACTGGTGCATTATGTAATGAAAGTGGCCCAAGTCAAACCTGAAAAATATGGGTGATCATGCAGATGCATCTTCATTTTCCTGTTTGTGACTGTTTCAGATGAGAAAATGAGCAGAAACATAGGGAGAATCTGATAAGAACATTTTTTGTATTATAAGGGTTAGTTGTTTTTAAATGAGAGCTTCAGTCCTGTGAAAAAGGTAAGACCCCCAAAGTCAACCACTAACTTTCTGCTAAGTCAACTCTGTGTTTCGAAAGGGAAAAATATAAGCATTGCCTCCCAATAGAAACTATATATATGATAATTTTGCACATAAAATCTTACCTGTGCAAAAAGTCTTCTTATGAATGTAATAATACTTTTGCACATAAATATATATGTATAGCTAAATGTGCACAAAGTTTGAATTTAATCAGCTATTTAGGGTAGTTTCAGTACCAGTTTTCTACAGATAACCCTATATGATATTCTGATGTTACACATAAAGCCAGAACAACTATCAGTCTATCTGTTTCTAAACAACTACTTAAAATAATGAATAGAATCAGTTCTGCTATTAAAAATACCAGGGGAATTAAGCTATTAATTCCATTAACTAAGGCTAGTAATTTACTTCATTATCATGGCAAAGAGAAATAATATGAGATAAAAATCACTCATACAAATTAAAGACATGTACTTCTAGAAAAAAAAAAAAAAAACAAAACCATTAACAGTTAATAATAAAATTAACAGAAATGGACCAAAATGAAGGTTTAAATACAAACTGAAAGATAGAAGCAATATGAAGAAAAAGCACTCTGAATCACCTCAGATTTGTATCCTTGTTCCTGAAACACTCTCATGCCACCTTTCCTGCAATGTTGTGGTGTTAGCAACTGCTCCAGTGAGAAAGAGCTCCTTTCTGTTGACTAGCTGCTGTGAAAAGGCTTTTGAAGATTTTCATGAAACAGCATTCAAAAAATTAAAAAAAAAAAAAAACAATGAAACAAATGAATAAAACCCAATGTAAGAATCCAGCATTTGGCCAGTCTAATAATGGACAAAATGAAAAGACAATAAAACTATCATGTCTTGATCACATCAGATCCTGGTCCAAAAACCTGTTGTCTGTACTGGGGGCTAGAGCCTAAATGTCAGGACAGCATTGCTTTCCCTTGGACTTATCCCCACCTATCTTGTTTTGAAACTTTCTCATAGCTGGAGTCCCGAAGCTATCTTTGAAACTTACTGCTCGACTACCCTAGCAAAGGGCAATAGCAGGTCTCTATGTGTTGAAAGCTTTGGGAGCATATCACTAACTTTGTTTCTAGGGAACCTTTGAGTTTTGATTTGCAATGGCCCCCTGCTTCCAATGTATTGCAGTAATTAAAAACCCCTACTGCTGATAGTAATGCGTACTGAGATCAAGCTGGAGAGATGTGCTTTTTTATCACCTGGTTTATTGATAAAAGCTCCAGAGAGAAGGTACAGAATATCACGTTGACTCTCTGGGATCTTATATAAATGTAGTTCATAGTGTGAGTAACACCTCTCAACAAACATTCTCATTGCACAGGCAAAACCTAGTTTCATCGAGTCAAAGTATGGGAAGCCCCACTGAGATTGATCTTTGGTGATTAATAAATCTGGAAAATTCATCCAGATCAACAAATATATCCTAACACAATCACACTCAATCCACATCTCTCTCCAGGGAACAGTCAAGATAGCTTATATCCTAATTAGTGTTTCTAAGATACATTAAAATTCACATCTGAACTTTCAAAAGATCAGGGAGCTCAAAATCCAGCAGAAATACTTTGGACCATAGGAGTATGATTTATCTTCTAATACATTCTTCTAACATATATCTTCTTCAACATTTCGCACAGGAATAAAATGTAATTTATTAATTTAGTAAATATGGACTACAAATAAAGGTCCTGTTCATTATGGCTTTTTTTGCTTTTTGGAAATGCACAGAGACATCATTTTCTACCCAGACATGCACTGGGAATTCTGTTCACTATTGACATGCTTTTAATATTTGGAAATGAGCAAAACTACCTTGTAAATTGCCTTCCAATCTTGTTGAAATAGCCTGATACAAACTGCATCCTAATTGCTAAATTAGCACTGTGCTCTTTGCTGAGCTAATTTCCGTGCTAAATGGACACGTGGTGTGGCAGTTAAGAACTTTTTATCAGGTTATTACAATGAGGGATTATATGGTTTCAATGTAATTGAATTTTAAAGAGGACGACTCTTAAACAAACACATCTCCATAAATAATGCAGCACTGATGCTATGCTGAGAAACTGAAGATGGGAATTCAGGGGAGCCAGCCAGACTTAGGGGAATCTTTAAGGCTTCAATTAAAAGCAGTGAAGAGTCTCTGGTTTGTTTTTTTTTTTCAGCCCCGTGTCCATTCTTAGCCCAGTCACATTGTGCAGTGGATCTGGACAAGATTCTGGCTTTCATTTTCAGTAATCAGAGCATTTTTGAATGGAATTCTTTCCTCTGAAACTCTAGCTTGACTGTCATTCATTCTTTCTTAGGTGTGCTTGGTAACAAATGCAGTAATGAAAGCAATTCACACTCAGCAGTCTTAATGGCCTACAGCAACATAAAACCATGGAATACATTGTGTAAGCCTTGTCCATAGTACTTGTGTGGGGCAAATAAGCAACATCTTATTTCTGAGAGGAAGAAACAATTTTGAAATATTGTGAAACAGGTAATTTGATAATGCAAATGCAAAGGCAGTTTGGGAAGCTCAAAACCTCCAAGATACAAAGTAACTAATGCATTAGGTGAAATGTCAGTATTTGTCAACAGGGATTGCAGCTATTTCTGCTCATGTATATGGATATTAACCAAGCAGTCCTCCAAAAAGGAAATGCCTTGATAATCTCTGCAGCTATTGTGTTTTAATTGCTGGTAAATGCCAGCTCTGGTAGTGGCATCTGTTGTATACCTGCTTAATCACAGTGCACTGGAATGAGCTAACGGCTGCAGAGCTAATGACTGAAGAACCTGAAGCCATCTGACATGTACATCTTAATGAGGGTCTCCTGGGCAAAAGACTTTTGAGGTTGCTGAAATTGTTGGAGCAGAGGTGAGATCAGTGTGGATCCATTTACCCAAAGGATAATGCACACACATTAAGGATGCTTGCTTTGCAACTGCCTGGTCCTTGTACGTAAGGACATGAAACTGGCGGTAATGCCATGATATGCCCAGATGCAGAAATATGTCTGATAACAATAAGCATATTAGATACTGCTCATTCCATCTTTGAAAATCAACCCAGGCCTAGTTCTCATTGAACCACAGTGAATTCAGCATCACAGTGAGATATGGAAGAATATACGCTGATTGCAGCTGCTTTTATCTTTACATTTTCCATTACCAGACTAAAAGCATGCTGAGAATAAAGGATTATCCCTGTCCTGCCTCATCTCTAACCACATTTCTCTGGAGGCTCCTCAAAGGATAGCTGTGGAGCACAACAGTCAGTAAGCTCATGGGGAAGAAATAATATTCTCAGAACTGTTTCAATGATCTGACTATCTCAGGATTACTTTGAACATGAAGATGTTTTGTGGCATTTCAAACACATAATCAGTAAATTAGAGGTGATCCCAAATCAGATGTCAGCAACACTTCACAGTGAAAACACTAGAGAGCCTGTATTCTTTCTGTGCTAATGGGTCCTGCACACTGGAGAAAGTACTTTCACCTCTCACTGTCTCTTCCTATTCTACTGTCCAGGCCAATGCTGAGGTTCAGTCTTTCTGCCTATGTGACCAGGGTGAAAATGACAGTATGTTCAGGGCTAAGTGATAGCATGTTTAGGGTTAAAGAGGAATTAGGGCTTCCTCTTTTCCCAGTGTGCTATTTCATGCCACTTGCTATAAAAGAAAAGCATTTCTAAATCTGCCCAATCAATCTGTCATTTTATATTCAGAAGGCAAACCCTCCTTGCTTTCTTAGGTGCCTTCTTAGGCTGCATTCTTCCTTTGCTTCTTATTTTCCTTTGAGATCCACCACCTTCCTCTGTTCATTCTCACAGCTGTGTTAATCCTCATCCACTCCTGATGTTTGATATAGTGAGTATTGGATGTGTTAGTGAAGCTCTTTCTAGCTTCCTGGGACAATCAGTAACTTTTTGCTCTTAAACTCTCCCAAAGTATTGGACATGTGGGAGCAAGGTGATGGCAGTACTTCTGATCTGCTTTGAAATTTTTTGTTTAGATTCCCAGTCTCTGATGACTGCTGACTCCTAAAAATGAACGTGGAGCAAATGCATGAGCAGGAGGCAAAAAAAAGAACACAGCATACAGTGTTTCTCTCTACAATGTTCCGGAGAGATTCTCCAGAGCAGTGTTTCAGATCTAGACAGTATTTGCAAAAAGCATCATCATCAACGTCTGAGGACTTTTTTGTGGAGTGAACTGAAACTACATTTTCCAGGGTCTAGATGGTGTAATCTATAGCAAACCCACCATATGGTAGGATTTGAGGCTGACACCTGCGTTGTGAGTCACTGCTAACAAACACTGTTTTAGCACAATATTGTTTGGTTTTGCTAACTATGGAGTGTTAGTTTCTAGTGACACAGTGACTAAAGGAGGGCACTATGCTGCCATTTACTCTGATTTGCCATGGACAATTTCAGAAGAAACGAATATATGGAGTCTGAACACTGAGAGTGATCTTTCCAAGAGGAGGAATTAGACATGTTTATTCAAGGTTCTGTGGGAAAAGTTTGCATTTCACTCAGTTTGTTTGCTTATCAGTCTAGAAATACAGAAGAAACAATTAACTATAACAACACATCAATGTCCTGCAGAGCCAGTAAGCCTACAAGATCATTTCTCAAAGCCTACACAGCTCTTGCCTTCTTTCCTGCTCAGCACAAGTGCCATCACATTAAACATGCTGTACGTATTATGTAGCTGTGAAAATAAGCTTCCTCCTGTTTTGACAATTCTATTACACACACATTTAATTTAGTTGTAATTCAAGAATCTCTCTCCAGCTCAGTTGCTTTGTTAAACTGCTGTGCTGCAGAGAGGGAGTGTTGAGCAGCTAAACAGTACAGCTGCCTGAAGCCCTGCTCATCTCAGTGAACTCACTATGTGGGGCTTTGCTCCACTCTCATCTGCAGATAGGAGTGCTAATCAATAGCAGCATCTTTCCTGCTCAGAACATGCTGTACTTTAACCTTTACTTCCTAGGGTAGACATATCCACTAGCTGATAAGGTACGACATGTTGAAACTCTGAGATTTAGAGCAACAACTTTGAGAGCCAATAAATCAGCATTGTGATGAGTGACTATTAATCCAAAACAATGAATGATTATCACATATACAATCATACACACTCTGGTCAGATCTGTATTTGTCTCAACCCTTTGTACCCCACAATGGGCACCAAAAACAACCGTTGTGTTTTAAGCTCAGCTGGACCGCACAGCCACTCGCTCACTTCTCCCAGCTCCCGGAGGTATGGGGAGGAGAATTGAAAAAATGTAACTCCCATGGGTTGAGATAAGAACAGTCCAGTAACTAAGGTATAACATAAATCACTGCTGCTACCACCAATAATAATAATAATGATAAGGGAAATAAGAATATAAGAGAATATAACCACTCACCACCCACTGCCCGATACCCAGCCTGACCCAAGCAGTGATCTAGCCCTTCCAGGTAACTGCTACCAGTTTATATAGTGGGCATGACGTGCTATTGTATGAAAAGCCCCTTGAGCTAGTTTGGGTCAGGTGTCTTATCTCTGCTTCCTCCTGGCTTCCTGTCATCCCTAGCAGAGCATGAGTCTCAGAAAGTCCTTGGTTAGAGTAAACATTACTTAGCAACAACTAAAAGCATCAAAACATCAATGTTATCAGCATCATTCCTGGGCTGAAAGTCAAAAACACAACACTGCACCAGCTACTAAGAAGGAGAAAAATGACTGCTACTGCTGAACTCTGGACACCTGAAGATGAACCTAAATCACTGCTGCTTCCAATGCAGGCCACCTTCACTAGAGGTGCTGGCTTAACAAGAACAGTATATACCACAAGGTTCATAAAACACACTTTGCACAATGATGTTACACCATTCCTTGTATGAAAACCACCAATCACATGTAGAAGACTCTGATTTCAGATTAACTGAAAGAAGAAGGAGCAGAAAAGTCTGAAGTTTCAGAAGGAGAGGATGTTTATTTCAAGGTTTTCTAAAAGGCTGGGGTTCAATGCATATGAATTTTTAACTTACGGTCAGATCAGAAAATCTTTGGTCAGTTCCAAGTGTTTCATGTAGATAACTTTAGATGGTCTTTAATACACTTAATACATATCTGTCTATATTTCAGGCAGTTTGTGAAGTAATGCTGGGAAAAATGCTGCAGATGTCTGGGTATTTGAGGAATGGGACTAATACTTCTGAAATTCACCAGAGAATGCCCATTTAACTTAAATGCTTCGGTTTTGGCACTCTGAAGGTCCCTGTCTCAATGAATTAAAAATAAGCACTCTGCTAGATGGTCAGTGTCTTCAATCACCTGAAACACAGATTAAAGATAAGTCCATCCACAAGCTGACTGGATTCTTCCTCTACTTACTACCAGAAGTAAGCCTGAAAAATACTGAAAACTTAACTTCGTCTTGTAGAGAAACCTCAGACAGCCTGTTTAGCTTTTGACACAATGCTGGCTGATGGGTTTTGAAAAGATATAACTTTTATGGTCAGGCTACTAATCTTGCTTTATATCAGTACTATTTAACTAGGAACTGAAAGCAAATATGGCGACTGTGGTCAGTGGAGATGAAGTTGCCCTGGTTTTTAGCGTAATAATGGATGTCTTCAGAAGCTGGACTTCTGGTGGGGTGGATTTTCTTCTGGATATGGCTGTTTCTCTCCATAAAGGAAAAGGGTCCAAACTGCTAATGTTCTTTGTATTCTTATCTAAAGTTGAATAGGATGAATAGTATTTCTGGTGCTTAAATAATCTGAAAAATTGGTGCTATATAAATGGCTAAGACAGGTTATCATGTTTTTAGCTTTAACAATTTGACAGAAAAAACACAGATTGTGCCTTTCTTGAGAGCTTTGCATGCACAAAGACAAAATTGGATAATTTGGGTCAGTCTTCTTTATTATAAAATATTATCAAAAGCTTGTGCACTACTGAAGATAGAGAAGAAGAAAAGCTATTTCAAACAAGACTTAAAATGACTTCTCATTAAAATAAAAACAACCCATTTCTGATTTCCTTATTATTTTTTTTTTTTTGACATTTTTCACCTGAATCTTCCAAGCGTGCTGTACCAAGATAGAAAAACATTTTCTCGATACGAAAAAGAAATAGCACGGCATTTTTCCTGTATTTGTTTCAAGCATCCCAGATGAACAGCACCAGTAACAAGCCATTAGAATAGGTAGCCTGAACTGCTCTGTGACTGCAACTGGGAAGGACCTGAGCACTCAAGGCAGAATCATGTAGTGCAAAAAAGCAGCACTTGTGGCAAAAACATAATAAATCCCCAAGTCTCCAGTAAACATGGTTTCCATATATTTTTCAACACAGTTGGCTACCAGGAGAAATAAAATATGTGAAAGATACTGCTTTTAACTGAGGGTACACATGTTGACTTAAATAATAAAAGATGATGGTACAAAATCTGAAGCTGTAAACAATGCATTTGATAAATAAGATTTTTAAATAACTGAACACAGAGCCATTACAAGCATTAAATCTTTTCATCAGCAACCTGTTGTGTTTCTGCCAGCAACCTCTGCCTGGATTTATCTTTATGCTAGGAGCTTTTTAGAGGGGTTGCTATGGCTTGTGACTTCCATGCACCTGGAAAGTGGATGCTTATTAGTGCCTTTGCACCTGAAAAGAATAATTAGGAAGTTCATATATGGGAAGGGTCAATAAAGTTTCTGTTATCAGCTGTCTCTGGGTGGTTGAGAAACACATTAGTCTAGGTGGAGTGGGCATGAATGCTCTTTGGGGTTTTCTGTGTTTTGATAATTTAACCACAGTCTGAAATTGCCTGCCCATCTGAGAAATTCAGAAAGTTCTGTGGAAGCTTATTGTAATATGGTGTGTAATTCTTGCCTTCATTTCTTTGGGAGGGGGATATTTAGGGATCTTAATGTTTTTTAAATTATTGTTATTTGAGGTTATCTTGATGGGATTTTATTTGGCATGCATGCCTGTTACTAAAAGGTTTAAAGTTTTATTCAGTTAGTACATAAAAAGTGGTTGCCTTCTTGAGAGGGTGGTTTGGCTCTCTGCAGCAGCTAAAGTAGGCATATGGTGCCTTTTTCTGGATTTGGTCAGAAACTTTTGTTGCTGCCTTAGGAAGGTGAGGGTTTAAAATGCAGGAATCCACTATTATTGAAAATTTCCTTCTCTTTGTTCTACAGGTCTGCTTTTCATGTAAAATAACCAGTTGGGGGGGGAGGATGAGAAAAGTTGCTGGCATTAATCCATTGTCCAAGCTCAGAAGAGGTTCTGGTTCATTTCAAGGAGAAGGAAGATGTCCTTGCTAAGTAAGGGAGGGCCTCATATTTCCTGTTTCTGTTTTTTGTGTTTTTTGTGTGTGTGTGGTTTTGTGCTTGTTTGTTTTTCTTTTTTTTTTTTTTTTTTTTTTTTTTTTTTAATTTAATTTTTATTTTGCATCAAGCTTATTTGTGTTTTTTGGAGTAGTAAGAAAAACTGTTCCTTGACTTGGACTCATAATTAGGGGCAAGATGAGTAGCTCAAGATGGCATATGACTCGGAGAAAACTCCAAGAATGAGCTTGTCTTTGAAGGCTTGAGTTGACAAGTAGGTGAAACATGGAGGGATAACTCCTAATGTGTGTCCCCATATTTTTAGACAAGCAGCCCTTATATAGCCGCTGGGCATACATATATATTCATGAGGCTACATATGGTTTACATCATTTTCCAGAAAGTTCCCTACATGTGTACAAAAATGTGGTTCTTCCAACAATCTTCATCACTGCTGGCAGCCTTCGAAGCACATGCAGCAGATGCTTATACCAGCTGAATTGGTTCATTATCGCCATAGACATAACAATCATCCTGTCCTTCTACTTATCAGTTAGTTTAACTGCAGCCCATCTAAACCCCTGCCATTCCAGATACTCCTTATGTCCTGTTCTTGTAGCCTGTTTTTCTTACACTCATTTTGTACTAAGGTCATAAAAGCCTAAAGCCTATTCTTATACAAGAATTCTCAGTATGTTCTCTAGCTGTACTTTATTTTTTTTTCTGTGAGTCATGCACCTCAGTAGTTTTCCATTGCTGCTGTTACAAAGCCATCAAACTCAACATGACTTAAAATTGATTATAAAAGTTTATATATTTCATTGTGATTTTGTGCCCCCCTTGCCTCACATACAAACTTGATATCTCTTGTATATAGGATTTTTGCAAGTTGAAGCACAGAGCGAGTGTGTGCAATAAAGAAATGGCGATCAAGGAATAGTAGAAAACTGAAGAAACAGTATTTTTCTCTGCCTGGTTTGGTCGGTGGGCAAAATAAGAAGCCAGGTTTATTTGCAGAATGGGAACTTTGTTATTTTGCGTTTTTCTTCTCACGGATTACACAAGCTGAAATACCTGGGAGTGTCAAGAGGGCTGTAATGGAAAAAGCCTTGTTCTCTGGCTTTTTCTTCTTTGGGGGGGGGGGTAAGAAAAGTGGGGTGAAATTGTTTTTAATTTTTTGTCGTTGTTATGGAAGGGCAATCCATTCTTCTTCCAGACCTGCTAGTTGTCAGCCCATCCTTAGCCTGAAAATGATACTAGAGAACTTTCACATGCAAATATGTCAATTCATTTTGACAATAACAAACCAGAGGGCTGAGGGGGAAGACAATGTAATGGTGACAGTAACATTGTTCCAAACTCATTTTGCTCCTCAAATTCAGGAAAAAAAATCTAATCAAAGGCCATTCAAGCCTCAAAACCCAGAACGTACCCTCCTGTCATAGTTTAAGCTTCTCAGCCACACAGTTTTCTCTCTCACTCTCTCCTCCTCTTTCTTCCCCCTACTCCTGGAGGGATGGGAAGGAGAATTGAAAGAATGCAAATCCCACAGATTGAGATCAGAACAATCCAGTAACTAAGGTATAACACAAACCACTACTGCTACCACCAATAATAATAATAAGTGAAATACAAGGGCTCACCACTTATACCCTGAAACAAGGGGGCTTATAAAATTATAAAATGAAAATATAAACCTTTAAAAATCAATTTTAAGTAATGTTAAGTTTGATGGCTTTGTAACAGGAGTAATGGAAAATTACTGACATGCAGCTAGAGAGAATGCTGAGAATCCTTGTACAAGATAAACTGCTGTAGTTGACATAGTTTATGCTTTTATGACCTTAGTACAAAATGAGTGTAAGAAAAACAGGCTACAAGAACAGGACATAAAGGTAGGGAGTATCTGGAAAGGCAGGGGCCCAGGATGGGCTGCAGTTAAACTAACTGATAAGTAGGACAGGATGACTGTTATGTCTGTGGTGCTAATGAACTGATTAAGGTGGTATAAGCATCTACTGCGCATACTTCAAAGGCTGCCATCAGTGATGAAGATTGTTGGAAGAAGTAAACGACCCCAGAGACCCCCACCACATTTTTTGTACACATGTGAGGAACTTCCAGGAAAATGATATAGTCCATATGTAGCCTCATGAATATGTATGTGTGCTTGGTAGCTATATAAAGACTGCTGTTGTAGCAATATGGGGAAACACGTTCTGAGAAGTTATTCCCCGTGTCTCCTGACGCCGCAATAAAGAATACCTCCTTGTCATCTAAGAAAACTTTGTTGGCAAGTTTGTTACTGGAGCTTTCTCTGAATCAGCCCTGACCCTGAACGCTGCCAGGGATGGAACATTTACCCCTTTTTGGGGCAACTTCTTCCAGTGCCTCACCACCCCCAAAGCAAAGAACTTCTTCCTTACATCTAACCTGAACTTCCTCTGTTTTAGTTTGAATGCATTACCACTTGTCCTATTGCTATAGTTCCTGATGAGGAGGCCCTTTCCAGCATCCCTGTATGCCTGGGCCAGTGGTGAATGCACACGCAGGTGGGAGGCAGAGTTGGACAAGGGCCGGCACAGAAACATGGTCCCCTAAGGGTGTGTGCCCACCCTGCATCAAGGAGGCTCCCAGGGCACGCAGTTGCTGGTGCAGGCCTTGCTGCCTCCCAGCTGCCTCGTTCCCTCTCCTGCCTGTCCCCAGCTCCCTGCAGCTCCTGTCCCCACTCCCTTGCCACCAGCTCCCTTCCCCCTTCCCTCCCAGCCCCACTGAATTCTTTCTTTCTCTTGTACGCCATGGCTGTCCCAGAGCTCTTACTCTGGGTTCTGCAAAGCATATTCTTGAACATGCTCATGGTCAGTGATGAGCTGGGTGAAGCCACACGTGACCGCATGCAGCAGCATTCAGAGATGCTTATGGAGGAGATGGCTCTGATGCTGCAAGAGCTGGAGCAGAAGATCCAGGAGCAGAGGAGCCAAGAGCAGGATCGTGAGACCTGGAAAGCCCTGCTTTTTGCTGCCTTGTGGACATGGCACTTCTGGGTGATTGCTGACATCCTGCTCCTCCTGATTGTCAGACTGTGCTGGTGGCTTAGGAAAAAGGGCCATAAGGTGAGTAGCAGCAATAAAGAGGAGGAAGACAGTGAAGAAAAAGACGCTGCTGAGGTGACAAATTTGGAGATGTATGCTACAATACACAAGTGGGCAGTGGACAAACTGTGAAACCAGAGTGAGTTAGTGGAGGCATTGATGGAGAACCTTGTTGCTTGCCAATGGTCTAGTTGCTTGTCAAAAGGTTTCTTCCCGGAGCTGGGACCAGCTGTTGGGGTGGGCAGCACCTTTGATTGCTGGTGTCCCCAGGAAGATGACCCTGTCTGCTGCCAGCTCATGTGCCTGGATCCCCTTCATGGGCTGAAGTTGAACGCTTCTTTAGGAATGAGAAGATTCCTGTGGAGATTGTTCTGCCCCCATCCTTGCTAAGAGCCAAGCTGTTCAACCTCTTCCAGCATCTGGCATAGGATCTGGCTGCCCATGAGCAGGCAGTGAGTGAGTTTGCAGAGCTGTAACATCAGCTTACAACACAGCTTTTCTTCTAGGAGCACTGAAGGTGGTCTTCATGCAAAGAGCTGTGTTTGCAGGGTTCATAGCTGAGGACAGATGAGGACTACCTCATGCAGGAGGGAGATGAAGGTCAGAGGGCAGGACGCTGCAAGGATAGGAAGAACCTTGTGCTGTAGACCTCTGCCAAGAACGGCAGCATTCTGTTCTCCATGGTTTTGAGATAGCAGCCGTTGACAACTACAGCAGCGACCAAGGGAACTTTCTCCTTGCTTTCTCCTCTCACTGGCTGTGGCCACAATCTTAGTACTTGGAAAGTGACCACCCTTCCTCTTTGATAGAGTCCATTCCCTCTGGGAGCTTTCTTCTGTGCAAAGATGCCAATAAATCTCTTGTGTAACACACAAACACTGCGTCTGTGAGGGTGTGGGCTGTGGAAAGGGCTCTGGGGGTTGTGCTTGGTGGTCAGCTCCACGGAATCAGAGATTCATAGGATAGGATTGGAAAGGACCTTAAATAATCTAGTTTCAACCCCTCTGCTGTGGACAGGGGCACCTTACCCTAGACAGTGTCACCCAAGGCTCTGTCCAATCTGGCCTTGAGAACTGCCAGAGATGGGAGTATTTCTTACTTCTTTGAGCAACCTGCACCAGTGCCTCACCACCCTCACAGGAAAGAACTTCCTCGTTATATCTAACATGAACTTGTCTCAGTTTGAATGCAGTACCCTTTATCCTATTGCTACAGTCCCTGATTCCCGGATGAAGGGTCCCTCTATTGCATCCTTGCAGACTTCTTTCAGGTACTGGAAAGCTGCTATGAGGTCTTCAAGCAGCCTTCTCTTCTGGCTGAACAGCCACAACTATTAACACATGTATGGTCCCTCAAAATGCAATATAGTGGGTTTTTCCTTTTCTCACATGAAAGCTTTGCAAGGCTGTTGTAAGACTTGCTCATTTTTATTTTCTACAGTTATTTTTCAAGTAAGTGACAGGTCTGGATTTAAAAGGAAAATCCAGCAACTAGTCTACATGTCCTAACAGGCCTCTTTAGTCAAGAAGAAAATAGACTGTGTGGTTACAGTCTTCCACTTATGAATTGTTGACTTCTGAAGTAAAGTAGGAAAAGAGTAAAATGCTTGTTTTAAAGTGAGTGAATTTCAAAGTTTTTAGTCAAAGTAATTAATGATGGAAATACTTAAATTTTGAGAATTGAGTGGGTCTCAATACTTTTAGATCTCTTTCTTCTCTTCCAAAGCTCCATTCAGCAAGATTAATGCATATTACCTCTATTCATGCTGGCTTTATGTGTCCTGCAGTTTCTCTGCAGATCTGTTTTTAGATGCATCTATCTGCTCTATGAAGTTGTTCACATACATAATTTTGTTCAAGGCTTTAATGGGGTATTGTGTTTTTTTCAGGCACCAAAGGACACCTGTGGGCCTGATCGGGAGTGTTCTGGCACACTGGCAGTGCTGTTAAGTTCACTGCCCTTGGGTAGTTTAAACAGAACAAACAAATGTCTCATCGGTATAGTGACAGCTGAAATTCCGTTCTCATTTGCCACGTTGCATCAGTGTGATTGAGAGTGTCTGAGCCATATGTTAGGGTGATATATGTGTTAAGAAGATGATCCAGTGCCAGCAAGTGTTAGAGAGGGTGAAGATGATCTGAATTATCATAAAAACACTGTGTTACCTACAGTAAGACGACAGGTACATCGGAAAAAAAGCCTCTCTTGTGTGCTGTCTAACACACTAGTAACATTTTTTGTTCCACTTCCAGTACCTGTTGAACCACTTCCAAACTGAGAACGTCCTAGTTCTGATGTTGATTTTAACAGTTCACTGTCCATAGCTAAAATCTGTTTAACCAAAGGTAGATGTGAGTGTGACAGACACCTCTAAGCTGATGCCTTTGATTCCCCTTAATGTTGAGGGGGAGAAAAGGGCACTTCTGTATTGGGATTCAGCTCATCCTAAAGTAGATTTCTAAAGCAAGTCAGGTGAATTGTGCTTTGGAGGTATCATCATCCCATTACATAAAGGGACTTCAGCATAATTACTTTAATCTCAGATGGATACCCCCACCGTCACTCTCTGAAGTTAGGTGGAAGGTATCCTGTGGCCACTGTGGCTCTTAGTTGTCTTATTTCTTGTCCTTATTATAACAACAGCTGCTTTTGAAAAAAATGTTCTGAACCAGAACTGGCACCTTTTTTTAAAAAAAAAGAAGAAAAAGAAAAAACAAATAACAAAAATAGCTTGAGGTAATTTTATTCCTGGGATTCCTTGGAGTAGCTCTTAATCTGGGCAATAAACTGCAGCAGCAGGTCAGTGCTTAACAAAGAAGCATTCTTTTTTTTTTTTTTTTCTTTTCAAAGACATGAGTGTTTGACATGGACGTGGAGTTCCTTCAACCGAAACGTTCTCCTTCAGTCTCCACTAATCAGCAATGATTCTTTTTAAAAGTTAACCAGCATGTAACAGTGACCATGTTTCTTGGACTCTTGAATTCAGCAGCAAAGCAACAAAGCTCTTTTTCATTTCCACTTTTCCAAGTCAAAAATAATTTAGTTTTTTTTAATCTGATTTTTCAAGTAGACAAATAAAAGTTTTTCATAGGCCTTGTCAGTGTTATTGTCCTGAGGACATCCCCCTTCCTAGACGGCTCAGGGACAGGTTTGAGATAGTGCAGTAGGTGGCTGACCAGCATGACCATGCCTGCTTCTCCTTGCAGCATTGCCATGGACTTGCGTAGTGATCTGGACTTTCAGCTGAACAAGGTCACTGTCACAAAAGCACCTCTGTCAGGTAGTGATGGCTGTGCGTTTGACAGTGAGGCCACTCTGCTATCATCACTTTTTCTACCTAGTACACCTTGCTGCCGCTGTTGCATTAGCCCCTGGCTCCCCTTACCTTCTGGACTAGTATCCAACTTTGCTGTTTTCTGTCAGCTGGGTGTAAGAAAATGCCTGCATCTCATGATGGAAATCAGGGGTCTTTGTGCTGATTTCTGCATCTTCTTCGTGATGCTTGAAGAGTAGAGGGATGGTATGAGCAAGTGCCTGGTGTGTGGAGATTTGTGAAACCAGCTCAAGAAGAGCTACACTAAGCGTCCACAGCTTTAACAGTTTGGGTGCTGTCCTTGTGCACCTGTACTGGGTCAGGAGCTGAACTAGCATCTCCCCAGGGCTGTATCAGCTGCTCTAGCTGAGCTGTGATCTCTTCAGAGCCCAGCCATGAAGTGTGTGGGCAAAGATGCTGTTATTCAACTAAAGCAGCTTGGCTGTCGTCTTCTGCAGCTCAAATAAATGCAAGATGATAGAAAAGATGTGCATGCAAGTCTGAAAATTTCTGCACTGAACTCTGCCTTTAGAGAGTAAATGCAGCATGGGCTGGCAGAGGTGGAAACAACAGATCTGTTCATGTTCCTGAAACAGCAAATATAGAATCATACAAGAATTATACAACATTATAGGCCCAGGAAAACAGGGATTCAATAAAATCAAAATGTATGTGTGTGTATCAAATAGTGCTGTTCAGTTCTCAGTAAGGAAACTGGCTGTTTAATAGTAGGATTCGTGCTCAGAGGGAGTCTTCTATGTGAAATGGTCAGTCTGGAAAAAATGCGATTAAGAAAGTGTTGTAACAGGAGAAATCACAAGGGGGTAGTGTTGTACAGCACTCCAGCGTCTCTGCAATTCCCTCAACCGTGACCCTGTGTCACAAACCAAGTTTATTTTACGAGAGGAAATTACAGAAGTCACCGCATCTCTTCTGACAGCAGTTCCTGGGAGGATAACATTTTCTCAGTGTGAGACAAGGACTTGTAGTGTCAAGATCAATACAGCAGCAGAATTGCCATCTCCACCTTTGTAGCTACATTGAAACCAAGTGTGAAATGACAAGGAGAGATGTTTTACAGGTTAAAACAAAACAAACAAAAAAACCCAGATACCTGTAAGGGATCAGTCAATCAGGACAATATTTGTTTAATTTGTTGGTCTTAATCTTTTTCCTTTCCCTTTCCCTTTCCTTTCTCTTTCCTTTCATAGACTCATAGAATAGTTAGGGTTGGAAAGGACCTTAAGATCATCTAGTTCCAACCCCCCTGGCCAGGAGCAGGGACACCTCCTACTAAATCATGTCACCCAAGGCTATGTCTAACCCAGCTTTGAACACTGCCAGCAGTGGAGCATTCACAACTTCCCTGGGCAACCCATTCCAGTGCCTCACCACCCTTACAGTAAAGAACTTCTTCCTCATAT